>JAANYP010003051.1:0-182078 GCA_020465985.1 Centrapalus pauciflorus
CTAGATTGGCTTGTCCCGATGAGGAACTCGGAAGGTATCTTTGTTGGGACTGATTTTGCAACTGTCCTTGATGCTGACTCTGTCCTTGGTATGTCTCTACCTTCGGTCTTTGACATTCCCTGGCGAAGTGTCCCAATCCCTGACAGTTGTAGCATTTGACCTTAGACTTATCAAATCCTATCCCTTTGTTGTTCATTTGCAGATTCCTCCCATTTCGCTTGATGAATCTTTTTACCCTCTGGGTCACCATGGCCAGTTGCCACTTAAGATCCATTTCCTCTAAGTCATCAGGGTCGACCTGATCGTAATCTTCATCCCATAGAGCTGGGTCATTGATTTTCCCTTGAACACAATTTCCATAAGCTGCCACAAAGGAAGCAAGCAGATTCAAATGTTCTTCTGCTGACTTTGCGCTCATCGGCATCTTCGAATAGCTCTGACTTGTGGATGCCTGTTGGACTTGAGGTTGCGGTTCTTCCGATCTTTCTAACCCTAAGAACGCACGATTCAGTGAGTCTTCAGACTCTGGTGGCGATGACGTTTCTCCGGTGAAAAACGCTGTAGCACTCTTCGGTTCAGCTGTCACTGATGATTTAGATGTCTTTCCAAAATACATTGCCGGATTCTGGACTTGCTCGTAATCAGTATCAGCCTTAATCATCTCGAAGTGATATGCCCTCAATGTTCCCACAATGTCATCAAGTGATTGAGTATAATATTTGTCCTCATTCAGCTTAATCATTGCCACGTACATAGCCCATTTGGCTGGTAGGGCATCAAGAAGCTTGTTGTTCTTGTCAGTGTCCGAATACTCAATTCCATGACTTTCAAGTTCCGTTATCAGATGATAGAACCTTGTGATAATATCATCCAACTGTTCATCCTTAATTGCCTTGAAAATCGCACACTGTTGGGTCAACAGCTCTGTACGCTTTCTACGCACCCGAGGATTACCTTCACACCTTTTCTGGAGAGACTCCCAAAGTTCCTTCGACGTCCTTTGAGTCCGAAATGTGTGTAAAATATCTTGAGGTAAAGCCATACGAATTATGGAGAAAGCTTTGTTTTCAGCTTCAAATAGTTTCTTGTCATCCTCTTTCATCATCTGATATGACAAGACCTTTTGACGGCCTTCAACTTCAGATACTGGCGGAATGTACCCTTCATCTATGCACACCCACATGCGCATATCATTGAATCGTACAAAATCTGTAAATCTGTCCTTCCACCAGTAATAGTCCTCAACTTTCATCAGCTTAGGCGGTGCATTTGCCTTCCCAACTTCGTGATCCATCTCAAGGAATTTCTGAAGATTTGACATCTTTTCTGAAACAAATTGAATTTGAACTTAATTAATTTAATTCGAAACTGATTTAGACTAACTTATTCGAATCTAGATAGATTCGAAACTAATTAAGATTAAATCTTTTGATATTAAATTCGATTAAGTCTTAAAAGTCAATTAGATTCGAAATTATGTCAGATTCGAACAACTCCTTAGAATCGATGGTCCTTAGAATCGAAGGCTCAGCAGATTCGAATTTCAGCAAAATCGAAGCACAGATTCGAAACAGTACCAGACTCGAAATAAACTCGAAACTACTATAGACTCGAGATCCTATTCGAATGAAGTAACAGATTCGAAACAAAGTAGACTCGAAACTCTCTGAAATTGACTCGAAAGGAGCGTATTTAGGTTAGACTCGAGACTAAAGTGAAACCCTAATTACCCCTATAGATTCGAGCGCCGCAAACTCGAAAAACGGCTAACACGTTGATTTTTTTGACGTTTTACAGATTAAATCACTATTTTTCAAACGAAAAATAATGATTTCGATAAAAAACGTGAAAAACGACAAAGCGTTTCCCGAATATGAATTTGCTAAGCTCAAAAACACGTTTTTGAGAGCAAAACCGTCCAACTAGCGTCAAGAAACCTAGAATGTATCTGATGAACACGAAGAACACCAAGAACACTCCGCTGGCTCTGATACCACTTGTAAGGTCTACGACTGCAAGATCTATCTAGACGCGGATCCGTGAACGAGTGCGGAATCCTCGTTGACGGTTAGACGGACAACTCTCAACCAACGGAACACGGAGACTATTAGACGCTGAACGAACGACACACGAACGATCCTACGAACTAATTCTCTCCGAAACGGCACTCACCTAGCTGATAAACTCGAGATCGCCCTTGCTTAATTCCTCACGAATTCTGCAAAAAGTCTTAATGATTCGAGTCTATCCCTAATTATAGACCCTGATTCGAGTCTGATGTGGGCCAAACTCGAATCTGGCCCAAGGCCCATTCGAGTCTGTCCATATTGACATCCTCGAATCTAGCCCATTCGAATCTAAGGTCTCATTCGAATCTATCACAGATTCGAATGTGTTCCCTTAAGCAATTCGAATCTAGCCAAAACACTTAAAATCTTAAGTGATAAAACTTATGATATTACCTTATGATTGATTTTATCTTTGAACTTTATGTTTGAACTTCTTGTAATACGTTACATCAAGTTCAAACATACAAACACTAATAAGCATCAATCATATATAATATATATATAGCAAACACATGCTAAATCACAATGTAAGACCACTTAGACTGCTATCGTCACACGGGATGTACCAACATGTTGACTCACAACTCTCGACATCATCAACAACGTTGATAAATTCGCATTTGAACTCAGATTGGCACCATCATCACTAATACACGTCTCTATTTCAACTCTCAAAACAAGTCGACTCCCTCGAGTCTTTAACTCAATTAGACAATCCACTAATAGCTCAATTAAATCCCCTTAATTCACATATCGGCAACTGATAGATCCTCTATTCACAGAGTCTTCACGTGGCATTACCTCATAAGCCACTCAATCCACATATGATCTCAATCCATCGGCCTTTGCTCTCTCTCATCACATATTCGCATAGCTCTATACAGATCATCCACTAACACAACACATAACGATATTTCCATCGAATCACTAACGCAAGCTTATACACATGGTTAAACTCATAAAAAGATTAAATCCACTCTCAATATACTAATCCACTATCACAACAAAATTCTCAACTCTTTTCACCACAACCGATAAACACATCTCATAATACGCAATATCATAGATATGGATAGCACACACACACAAGAGCTTAAATCCACTATCAATACGATAATCCACTAGCACATCACGACACATTCGCAATATATTCGCAATAATTACCCATATAATTCACATAACTCAACAGACTTAATCCACTAACATAGCACAATTCTGAACTCAAAGGCTCAACTCACAATAAACCCTTATCTAACACATTGACTCCACATATACACCCCAAGCATAACGACCCCATTCAGCCCATACACACAATCCCGCCCCTCTGTCACTGAATCCCACAATCACAAACACATTCGCAATAATTATTCATATAATTTGATCCACTAACATGACACAATGCCCAATCCCAGAACTCTGATAACCCATCTTACCACAATATATCTCACTCTCACACACTTACCCACATATAACAATCCCAGATAACCCATACACAACCCTTCCACATCTCTATCACTGAGCCACATAATCATAGACATAACAAAACAGTCACACGTAACAGAACACATACACTTATCGCAGACATAACCCAATGACCCGCCCCACAATTGACACACACTCAAAGCAAGCTCAGAAAGACATACCCGAAACCATATTAGCATCATCTCGAGCTGCCTCTGTAGTCGCCTGAAATACCCGACCCCGCGCCCGAGAATCATGACGATCGGATGACGACGGCTCAGTTCTAGCCCCACTGGAACTCGCACCCTGCACCGCTGATCCCAACTCTGGACAGTCTCGCACCCTGTGCCCCGGCCTCCCGCAACGGAAGCACAATGGCTCTGGAACTGTACACGTGGCGGCAGCATGCCCACGCTGGCCGCATTGATAACACCTAGGCACGCACGGCCCACTATGGCGACGGTTGCATCTCAAGCACTCTCGATCTCCAGCTGAACTGTCTCCCCTATCGCCCCCATCTCGAGGCCTCTGCCCTACACTGCTTTGACTCTGCTCTGTATATCTCGAACTTTGCCTCTGACTCTGCCGATCTGATCTCTGGCTCCGCCCCGGTCCACTCGACCTCTGCTCCCTGTCCCTGTCTCTGTCTCTATCTCGTCTATCTCTCGGACTCTGACCCGAACGTCGCTCCCTGGAGTCGTCTCTGGAATGCCTCCGGTCTCTCGAGGACCGCTCGGGAGTCCTCGCACGTCGGTGCTGAAAGAATGGGTCCTCTCTCTGCTTAGCTATCTCCCGTTCTCTGATGCGGGCCATTTCCAATGCTCTGGCAAATGTAGGCATCTCGTGCATTCCAACGAACTCTCTGATGTCAGCTCGCAGTCCATCAACGAATGCATCAACCTTTCGCTGCTCGGTGGTGATGTGATGAGTCGCAAACTGGGAGTACTCATTGAACTGGTCTACATACTGCTGCACCGTCATCTCTCCCTGTTGTAGATGTAGAAATCGCCGCTCCATCTCACGCCTCTCGTCTCTAGGAATGTACTGCAGCTCGAACACGGCTCTAAACTGATCCCACGTCATCGCATACGCCGCGGAAGAAGTCATGGCTGACTCGATAGATTTCCACCACTGAGATGCCCCTCCCCTCAACAGATAAACTGCATACCCCACCATATCTCTCGGATCCACATGCGCAACTCGAAAAGCAGCCTCCACCTCACGCTCCCATGCCATAGCCATCCCTGGCTCACCCCCGCCTCTAAACTCTGGCGGATTCCCGGTCATGAAATCTTTGAACGAACCCCCTCGCCGAGACATAGATGAAGAGGCACCCGTACCCGTATCCTGACCACCCCCAGCACGTGATCCCATACCCTGATCCTGCTCCCGCTCCTGTTCTCTTTGCTGTCTGTAAAACTCAGTCAATACCCCCAGAAGCTCTGACTTGCGAATAAACTCGTCCTCTGCCGACTTGCCCGCGCCGGATCCCTCGCCCTGATCTGCCATAACTATCTGCACCAAAACGAAACAATTGAGAACCACAGATAGATCACCCAGCGTTATACACTAAGCCAGGTCAGTTAACTCCACTAAAATCAATCGCAATAGATCCCCCACGGATCGAAACAAGGTTTAAGTTAAGCATCCACTAATGATACTCAGACTTCAAACCACAAGCTCTGATACCATGCTGTAACACCCTCCCCGATCCCGGAAATGCCACGTCAATACAATACACAGGTGGCACATCTCAATAGCTCAATTACACATATGTCATAGGATAGCTCGGAATCACCATTAATTTAAAACTTTCACATAATATTGTTTACACATCATTCACTGATTAACAATATCCCATAAGACACAAACACTAACATAATTGATGACACAGGCAGCTGCAATAGTCTTCGCATAACGGCGAGTCTCTGATCAACAAACCCAGCTACTGAACCCTTCACTGAAACCCTGAACACGGAAGACTCGAATACGTAAGCTCGAAAGCTCGTGAGTACTCGAGGGTTAGACTCTGCACAGCAAACACATAGCATGCGAACACGTAGCACATACACACAACACAAGCTCAATCTCTGTCTCTGGCAATCAGCAGTATAAAGCAGGAATGAACACTCAGCATGAGATCCGAAGCCCTGCACACAATATCACTGAAGGGGACTCCTCCCCAGCTAACAACCGTGCGCACCAGTGGTTAGCCACAACCCAGTAGCACGGGCGCGAACCGGCTACAGGCCCTGCCATGTATACACGCTCCAAGGACTGTTAGGGACAGTCAACCCACGCGATCTCACATCGCGAATCACCGTCCGTATGGAACTCATCACGGACCCCCAGACTGGATCTCATCTCATGCACACATATAACACATATGTGGGAAATAGAATCATACCTGGCGCCCACGTCCCTGTCTCATTCACAATACACAATATACACATATACAAAGCTAACTGCACAATCATGACTCGGAAAACAGTCCCGCGGTTTAGAAAAGAACTCGGGTACTCACCTAGTCGATCCACTAGTCCCGAAATCTTTGACTCGGCTGGCCTCGCTGACTCGTCCCTGAAATCGCATGGATCCCAACCGTTAGCACAAACTCATTTCAAAAGATACACATAACAATCTATAATCCAACTCATAACCGACCCGAAAGCCTGATCAAAACCCGGCTCGAAAATCCCAAACGAAACCCGATTCCAAAACCCCCATAATTAATCCCAACCGAAGCCCCGAAAAACCGATCAAAACCCGAATCACAATGTATCCGACCCAAAACAAACCCAACGGAACCCCGGAAGCTTAATTCAAACCCAACTCAACAATCTCAATTAAAATCCAACCCCAAAAACTCCCAAACCCGACCCCTAACAGCACCTACCCAACTCAGCCTCTGGCCTCTCGAACGCGCCGCGCTTCCCCTCCGAGCGCGCCGCGCTTTCTGCTGCTCCAGCTTCCCTGCTTCGCTGCTCTGGTTCTGTCCAGGGATAAAATCCCCATCCCAACTCGATTTTCAGCCCCAAAGCTTCTCAAAATCCATATATAACTTCACTATAATACTTAAACAATCAAAACCCACAAACCCTTGACAATTATCACAAAAATTAGAGGTCCAATACATGAATTCTTACCTTAGCAACTCCCAAACTCAAAAATGAAGCTTAAGGAAGAACTTCAATGGCTAATTCCCAAAGTTGGAAGCTTCTTTCTGCTGGAAAATCACGAACACACACACACACTTTCACACACACTTTTGGGAGTTCTCAAAAGGATAAGGAGGAAAAGAGATAAGCGTCTATATGTACGTCCCTATCTCAACCGGTCCCGAACCCATTAACCCGGACCCGATATCACTTTTTCACAATTAATATCTTTTTAACCCATTTAACTCCACGAACCCAAGGAGATAATTAATCCGCTAATTATTAGCTCGGAGACACGTAACTCATAACCCGACACGTATAATCCACTACTCGGGATCTCATTGGCTCAACACGATAATAATATATTAAGTATCCACTAAAATAATTCCACGCAATTGTCTTGAATTTGGGATGTTACATCTGCATTTGCATATTAAGTTCTTGTAAGGTCTATCACTCTCGGATCTATCTAGACGCGACACACCCCAACGAGTGCGGAATCCTCGTTAGCGGCTTGACGGTAAGATCACAGGCACGGAACACGGAGACTACCAAGATGTTATACGAACAACTATGAACGTACCTACACGATGATTCTCTCCGAAAACACTCTAAGAATACCGGTAAACTCGAGATCGCCTTCTGCTAATTCACTCTCCGAAATTCTACAAAAGTGTACTAATGATTCGAGTTAATCCCTAATTATAGAGACCAATTCGAGTTTGTCATGGGACAAACTCGAAACAGGCCCAAGGCCCATTCGAGTTTGTCCCCTTGACAAATTCGAATCTGCCTTATTCGAATTTACACCAAATTCGAATCTCCCTTATGTGTAAATTCGAATTTACTCTAAATTCGAATTTCACATGTCAAACTTCTATTTGAACTTATGTATTAACTTATGTTTGAATTAATATTTGGACTTAATGTTTGAACTTCTTGTAATACACTACATCAAGTTCAAACATACAATCATTAACTATTAAACACACAATATCATATATATCAAACACTAGTTAATATCCAATACTTTGTACCATGACTTAGACAAAATGCTAACACAACTTAGACTGCTATCGTCACACAGGGTGTACCAACAGACTCCCCCTTGACGATAGCTTCTAACTATTTACATTTTGATTAAGTACTAGGTTTATTTAAACTACTACCAGCAAACAGGCCCTGTTCTACACATACTTTAACTACATTCTGATATTTTCTGGCCTCATACTCCATGTGAGCATCACTCGAAATTTTGTGAGTATGGAGCACCTAAAGGTCATCTTTCGAGAGATTAACTAGGTGCAGCGGATCGTATACTCTAAGAATTACTTTTTCTTCTAAGTCTTCCATTACCGCTTCACCTGTTTCACTTTCCACGTACCACCAGTTGAGGTTGTTCAAAACATTTTATGGCATCGTCTTGAGAGGGACTTTCTTCAGACATCTAACTGGTTTGTATTGAATTTTCATCCAAGGTCTACCAGTCAGAGGATCAATTCTAGTATTGTCCATCACTCGTTTGCCAACTCTCGGATTGAGCCTTTCAAATTTTCTCGACCTCCCTTCCCTTCTAATGATCTTTGCTATGATTTCAGCATAAGGGTCGTCTCCGATATTAATCAGCTCCTTCCATGCCAACGCCTTTATCTCAACCTTTGGCAAGGAGTTGAAATCTTTCAGTCTTCTTCTGAGATACTGGAGGCCATCGTTTCGCTTGATAATGAATAGCTGCAGTTCTCGATCAAAGAACCAGCTTAGAGTATTTCCTGACAGCTCTCCAGCACCAGGCACACACATCTTTTTCTTTAACTCTAACTCCTTCTTCTCTGCCCTGAACCACAGCTTTCTCTTTTCTTCATTGGTAAGCTCTCTAGCAGGTTCTTCAGATAGTAATTCAGCATTTAACGGTGCTTCAATAGCTTCGATGTCAATCACATGATGTTCACTTGGCAGATATGTATCTATGATAGGATTCTATTGAACGATGATCTCATTTGCCTCATCTTCTTCATCAACTAAGACCTCATCATCAGATTGCCAGTCTGCAATGTCTTCGGGCACGAACTCCCCTTCTTCAAGATCTTCAATTTCATCCTCAAATTCAAAATCAAAATCTAGCGGCTCTTCCTCAATGTTCATTAAAGCTTCAATCATTTCATGCATGTCACTCTCTGTGACCTTTGAGGAACTTGCCTCTCCTCCTTCAGCTCCACCTTGACTAGGCTCCCCCTGAATTTCACCATATAGAGCAGTAGGAAAATATACTGGCTCATTCTCTTTAGGTGCATCGGGATCATTGCCATCGTCATCATCTCCCCTTCTTGGCTCCTCACTATCCCTACAACTTGTCTCCCCCTGAGCTTTTAGATTTTTCAATAACTACTCAATAAGGGACCTCATTGATCGGATTTCGGCAGCTTGATCTGCCACAAAGGATTTCAGCTCAAGATTCTCTTCTTCCATCTTTCCAACAGATTTCTTCAACTCAGCATTCTCTTTGTCAACATTTGCATTATGCTTCTGTATTTCTCCCATAGCTTTCGTCAACTGAAAAATTTGGACTTGTTGGAAGTCGACCTTGCTCCTAAGCTCAGAAAACCTTTGATTATCAATGAAGGTTGATGAGGTGGATGGAATGGATTGAATGAGAGTTGGAATGATTGGTGAGGGAATGGATGTTTGAACAGGTGGTGGTGGTGGTGGAATGGATGCTTGTACTGATGGCTGAGCGGTAGGCATTTCCGGCTCAGAAGCAGAGGCCGAAGAAGCTCCCTGCATAAAACGATGCCTTTTGGCCCTTTGCCTGGGCACCAAAGGAGTAATTTCCTCATCCTCAAAATCTGAGTCATCTGACTCCCTCGAAGCTCTTCCTTTCCCTGCCTCTTGATTTATTACCATGACACGGGATCCATATGTGCGAATGAGGATAGAAGGATCTTCTGATTCTTTCTCAACCTCAATATCTTTCATTTCTTCTGATTCAGACTCAGATGTCGACTCATCTTCACCTGTTGGCTCAGGGACATAGTCATCGATCTGCTTAAAAATGTCTACCTCCCCTTCTGGAGGTTCCAAAATGTCTCCAACGAGCTCAGTAGTAATTTGCTCATTTGCATTCGGCCCAGATGCCCATATCTCTTCTAATGTTTCCGCCCGTTGATCAGTTCTGCGGGCTACATCTGAAGTACTAGCTTCATAACCTGAAGGACCAGCTTCAACACCTGCACGACTAGTTTCTACTGGCTCTTGAACTCTACTCGTAGAAGGCCTAGCAGCCTGAGTCAGTCTTGCCGACGGTCTCTGCCTCCTGCTTTGTTGCTGAGGCCTGGGCTGTTGTTGTTGCAGTTGTGGTTGTGTTGGAATTTAAACTTCTCCGGCCCAATTGGCACCTTTAGGGACTTGGAAATCCGGATTCACCACTGCACCAAAGAGTGGTGCCTCAACTGGCATAACTAATCTTCCTCTATGAGCTTGACAATCTGCAAAGATTCGTTTGTCAATCACAGCAACACTTTGAATTTCAGGTAACTGTGGTAGATTTGGCAGGAAATGTCGAATTAACATCATCACAAATCGTGGATATAAAAAAAATCTTTCTCATTCCGGAGCTGTTATCTGTTGAACAAACTCTGCAAAGAACATTTCTGAATAGCTGAATCTCTGATTGTAGACCAGCGCGATCATTCCTGACTGAATCTTCAAAACGATATAGTCAAACCCTGGTTTCTTGGGAGCAAAGCACACCATGCAGACGTGTGCTAGATATCTCCACTGTCCGATCAGCCCACTCTTCATACATGAGGATTTATTCACGTCCAGGCTATATCACATTCTGATAAATGCAGCTTGCCTGATTGCTAACGGAAAGTCAATCGGCCCATTTTCTTGCTCTGGAGAGCCCAACTGCAGCACTCTACGCAACACATCAGCTGAAAACACTAGAGGGTGTCCAGCAATCCTCGTCCTTAATAATGTTGGAGTAACAGTACAATCAACTTGTAAATGGTCCCAAAATTCACGAACATAAGGGATCACTATCTGTATGTTATGCGACAGAGCATAATAAATCCTGGAACCAGCAAAAAAAATCCACCATTTGGCGGTATGCTTGCGCCTCAGGCAGTTCGCGGTCCGGATGAATGACAATATTATGCTTTTGAACAAAAATTCTATCTGCCATATCTGCATAATACAGTATAAAATATTAGAATAATCAATATAAACATAAACTTGCTTAAATTCAAATTTGTTTTATTTTGAACTTGTGTAAGTACAAAATCCAACACAAATGAATTTCTACAAATTTGATTTTAAATTTTAAGCAAATAATTTGAATTTAATGGTAAATTCGAATACCAAATTCGAAACAACACTCATTTCGAGTTTAGTGGCTACTTCGAGTTTAGGGACAAACTCGAAGCTATGACCAAATTCGAAGCCACGATCAAACTCGAAGATGTCGGTATGTTTAAAACAAAAATCCAAGAATTGAACCATTTTAGACTTAGAAAATTACATCCATTAGTCCTAATAGGTTCTAATCGTAGATTTTTGCTAGTAATTGGATGTTTCACCGGTTCAAACTTTGCTATTTTGAAATACAAAGTTCACACCACTAAAACCTCAAAATCAGTCGATTTTGGCTCAAATTAAGTCTAAAACATCCAAAATCTTGTATAATGATGTTGATTATACCAAGATTTGGTATTATGCTTGAACACACGTGGACAAAAACTCAACAAATAGTGAGAAACTCAAAATCGGTAAACTCGAATGACTAAACTCGAAAAACTCTCTGGTTAAATTCGAATGACTAAAATCGAAGGTAGGTGAATAATGAATGTCACTGTTGACCTATTTATACTAACCACCTTCGAGTTTGTGACCTGTTTCGAGTTTACTGCCAAACTCGAAGTCATTGCCAAAGTCGAATATTCATTCGATTTTGGCTTAAACTCGAATTTAACTTGAAAATTTTGAAAATCTTTGAATTAAATTCAACTTTTTCAACTTTTTCAACTTTTTCGTGTAACGGAATAAACTATGCCAAATCGTTTACCCTAAGCACAAGATTTTCACGCAGTGTTTATTTTATTCAACTAAGAATGCATCCTCAGTAATTTTGACCTTTTTCCTAAAAAATGAAGTAAAAAATAAAATAAAATAAAATAAAGTAGAATAAAATAAAGTAAAATAAAATAAAATAAAATTTTGAACCAAAACTTTAAACTTAGAGTAATCTACATTATTTTAAAATTTACAACCTATACTTAACACTTAACAGAATATTTTTGACGAGTATAGTCAAAGAAAGGTTCAATCAGATAACGGTGTCAAATACGCACTTTCACTATTCAAACTTTCACACTTAGGAATTTTTTATTCCTTTGATTGTTTGTCGTGACATACACTTCTAGCCGATTGTTGGTATTATTTCCCCTTTAAACATGTTACACTTCGGAATATCCCTTGGCCTTTTTATTTATCAAGAAATTTTCTTACGTGACTCGTACTTAGACATACTTTTATGATCAAGGCATACACACAATGATTATAACTTTTTGGTATTGCAAACTTTCTTTAAAAGACAAACATCGGACACAGGTCTGTATTTACATACAACAGAGTGTCTTAGTTAGTCTTAGAGTTTATTGTTAAAGCTAGCAAGACAGCGGTGACAGGTCTGCATCGACGTACAACAAAGCGACTTATCTTGCTAACTCGAGTCAAACCAGAGGCAACAGGTCTGTACTTACGTACAACAGAGTTACTTGTTTTGACTCTCAGCTTAGTATATGATTTTTCTATTCTTTTCATTTCTTTAAGATGTATCTGATGTTGTTATACATCCCCAGAAAGTTTGCATACCTCATTTAGAATCAAAGTTTGTATGTCTCTAACATAAAAATTAAGACAAGTTGGTCATACATCTAAGTTAGTGACACGTCTGACTTTTTCTTGAATATTTTATTAGCCTTGAGACTCCCTATATGTATTATGCCTACCAACATATCAAACCAGATAATGTATAACACTTAGGATTATAGGTGCATTATGTGTGAAAGTTAAAACACTTAGAGTTTGTACTAACTGTGCTAATTTTCGTCACTTTGAACCTATGCATCTAAGACTTAACTCATTTTCTGATATTCTCTTTTTTTTTTTTTTTAACTTTTTATGGTTTTCTCTCTTTTTTCTTTTGTTTTTCATAAATAAGAGTAAGAAAATAAGATAACCTACTAACTTACTATAAAAGGAAACTATCCTAAGCTATTAGACTTACTATAAAAAGAAAGAAATGCTAATGCTATAAAAGGAAATAAAATTCTACAAAGGTCATTTTACTCTGGATTACGCATTCCGTTTGGTTGAATTAAATACTCAAACCGTGACTTATCAAAAGCTTTGGTAAATAAATCTGCATTATTCTCATCTGTTGCAACTTTTAGCAGCTTAATTAAGTTCTTTTCAGCACAATCACGTATAAAATGATGTCTTACGTCTATGTGCTTGGTTTTATTATGTTTAACTGGATTATTAGTTATTGCAATTGTTGACTGGTTATCTATCCTAATAGGAGTTTGAGTAGAAGCCAAACCGTAATCCCGCAATTGTTGTTGTATCCACAAAACCTGTGAACAGCGACTACCAGCAGCAACATATTCGGCCTCGCACGTTGACACGGCTACCGAAGTCTGTTTCTTGCATTGCCAGGAAACTAGCCTCCCTCCTAGGAACTGACAACCTCTAGTTGACTTGTGCGTCAAATTGCATCCTCCGTAGTCTGAATCCGTGAACGCCTCCAATTCCAGATCGCCCTCCGCGTGATACCAAAGTCCCAGCTTCGGTTTCGACTTGAGGTATCGTAGAATCCGCTACACAGCTTTCATGTGCATCTCCTTTGGATTAGCTTGAAACCTAGCACAAATACAAACAGCAAACATAATATCAGGTCTTAAAGCAGTTAAATACATAAGTGATCCAATCATGGCCCGATATAACGTCGGATCCACATCGGTATCACTTTCAGTACCCGGTCCGAGATTGTGATTCACTTGAATCGGCGTGCTGAAGTGAGCTGTGAGCTTAGTTCCTTCCATCCCGAAGCGCTCTAAGATGTCATAGACATACTTCGTCTGATGAATAAACATGCCCTCATTCCTCTGATCGACTTGCAAACCCAGAAAGAATTTTAACTCACCCATCGCACTCATCTCAAACTTTGACTTCGTAACCTTTTCGAAATCTGTGCACATCTGCTCGTCTGATGATCCAAAAATGATATCATCGACGTACACTTGTACCAAGATGAAATGTTCACTTTTTCGCTTCACGAACAGCGTACTATCTATCCTCCCTCTTTCAAACCCGTTTTCTAAAAGACGGTTGGATAGAGTCTCGTACCATGCCCTAGGTGCTTGATGTAACCCGTACAAAGCCTTATCAAACCGATATACTCTGTCTGGATATTTCGGATCGGTAAACCCAGGCGGCTGTTTCACATACACCAGCTTCTTCACTTTCCCATAAATGAAAGCGCTCTTAACATCTACCTGATAAACCTTAAAACCTTTGACGGAAGCGAAGGCCAAAAACAAATGAATTGCTTCCAACCTTGCCACTGGCGCGAACACTTCATTGTAATCGATTCCTTCCTCTTGGTTGAAACCCTTTACAACTAATCTTGCTTTGTTGCGAGTGACTATACCCCGATCATCTCTCTTGCACTTAAAAACCCATTTGGTTCCTATTGCAACTTCTCCTCGAGGTAACAGAACTAACTCCCACACTTCTAGTTTCTTAAACTGTGACAGTTCTTCCTGCATCGCTTGAACCCAAGAGTTGTCTTTTAGTGCCATCTGCACATTTTTCGGCTCTACTTGCGAGATGAAACATGAGTAGAGGCAGGTATGGAAGGCCTCGGAGTCATTTATCATTGACAACAACATTGTGTTGTTATTCAAACTACTCCTAGTCCTCACACCAGCACTAGGACTTCCTATGATACTCTCAATAAGGTGATTCTTGTTGATCCTAGATGTTTCTATCTCGTTAATCTAAGATTTTCTCCCAAATTTGATCCTATCTCTCCTAACGGGGGAACGACTTCAGACTCGACATTTCCTTCCTCATTGACACTGTCTTCAGAGTTAGGACTTGTTGTCTGAACTTCGTTTGTAGGCATTTCAGAATTATTAACTTCTTGAGATCTATCTTCAGTTGATGTAGGCTCGGATGATGATGGAAAGGTGGTCCTAAAAAACTTTGACCCACGTCATTCAGATTCAATGACGCCATGTCCTGATCGATTGTACCGGCATTTCCATCAAAAGGAATGTTAAATGACTCAAATAATTTATCATAATCAAATAGCCATTCCAGACCCTTTTGGGGTTCATGTGTATAACTTGTAACATCAATATTATACACAATCTCCACTGTACCATTAGATTTATTTAAAACCCGTTTGTTTGGCGAATTCGGCACATAACCTAGGGAATATCCTTCGTCAGCCTTTTCACCAAACTTAGGTTGATATTTTGTTTTCATTAAAGTGCATCGTACACCAAAAGGTTCGAAGCCAGTTAAATTAGGTGGCCATTTATTCAAAACTTCATAACAGGTTTTGTTCAAAGATTTGACAGTAAGGACCCTGTTTAACACATGACAAGCGGTATTCACTGCCTCCCCCCCAAAACATGGTAGGAAGCTTTGAATCCGAAAGCATGGTCCTTGCTGCCTCAATCAATGTCCTGTTTTTCCGTTCGGCTACCCCATTTTGTTGTGGCTCATATGGTGCACTGAATTGATGCACTATGCCCTTTGATAGGCAATATACACCAATAATAGTGTTTTTGAACTCTGTTCCATTATCACATCTAATACGCTTAACCCTCGTTCCGTAAGAGTTTTCCACTTGGTCGAAGAACCCAATGAGCTTTGCAGCCGTCTCGTCCTTTGTACCTAAAAAGAAACCCAAGAAAAACGTGAGTAATCGTCTGTAATAACTAAACAATACCAACTACCACCTATACTCCTTTTGTTGATCGGTCCGAAGAGGTCCATATGCAACAAATCGAATGTGGCAGCGATTGAGTTCTGAGTCTTGGACTTATGTGACTTATTGTGTTGTTTCCCTTTCTTGCACGGTAGACACTTGTCCTCGAACTGAAAACTCTTCATTGGAACACCTTGCACTAATCCATTTTTCGTAATGTAGTTCATCTTCCTTAGGTGCAAGTGTGTCATGCGTCTGTGCCACAAAACCGACCCAGTCTCTGAAGCTTTAGATAGCAGACAAATTGGTCCCATTGAAGATTCCGGCTTGTTCATGTCGAGCATGTACAGGTCATTCTTCCTTGGAGCCCGCATCAGTATCCACTCTTCAGGTACTTTGAACCCCGGTTTTAGCACTAACGCTTCAGTATCAGTAAATAGTAATGTGTTCTTTTTATCACAGATTTGAGATACACTAATGAGATTGTGGACCAGTTTATCAACGTGATAAACTTGATCCAATTTGATCGTCCCATTAGTGACCACTCCAGTACCAGTGATATTTCCTCCTTTATTTCCAGCGAATGATACAAAGCCCCGATTCCCTCCCTTGAAGTCTGCGAGTAGACTTCGTTCCCCTGTCATGTGCCTAGAGAAACCACTGTCGACGAACCATTTGTTGTTTGGACCTGTAGTTATCTCCTGCACATGAAAGAAAATAGGTTAGTTATCACGGGGAACCCAAGCCATAACTGACTTGGTAATACCATTCTCGTCCACATACTTAAACTCTTTCAAATACCCATCTCTCCTTTCAGGTGACTTGGGACTTTGAATTTGAGTCTGTTGTGGTGCCGAGTGATTTAAGTTCACTCTTTGCCTTTGTGTAGGCATTTGCTGTGGAGCTCTCGAATAGTTACGATTATAATTCACTTCCGATTGATATCCCTGAGCTCTACCTGGTGTTTGATGTCTAATAGGAGTGTGTGCCCTAACCGGAGTGTAAGCTCTGCTAGGTGTGGTACTCCTATAAGTCTGTTGTGGTCCTGACCTAGATTGATTTACAACTCGATTTGGTGAATTATTCCTAATCACTTCTTTTAGTCGACCTAACACCGGTATTTGTTTCACAGCAGATTTTGGTGTAGCTTGCACAGTCTTCTCGGTATTCTGAGAACTACTAGTGCTTGCAACACTTGTAGAAGGCTTAGATTGTTCTGGCTTTCTCGTCTTAGGTGTAGTATCTACTTTCCTATGCGGACAGTTAGAAGCAACATGCCCTCTTTTGTGACATCTAAAGCAAGACATTTTATCAATTGACTTTTTGTGTGTGCCCTTTGATTTAGGTGTCTCACTAGTGTCTGGCTCTCTTGGTTCCACTATAGCGACTGGTTCATCATCCTACTGGTTTATCACTAGAGGGGGGCACAAATTTTACTTTCTTAATCTTGATATTAGTATCAGTCACCTTAATCTCATTTTCCTTTACAGTTTTAGACACTGGTTCCGGTAATTCCTCTGAGTCAACTGATTTCATAGTTTTCTCCTGAGGTTGAGGTACGCAATTGTCATTGAAAGGTGGAGCACTCTCATGATATCCTAGACCTACAGGCTTCTTAGATTGACGCTGTGCATCTAAGATTTTCCCTAGGTTAAGAGATGAGTTCCTAAACTTTTCAAGTTTACTATTTACCTCAGCTACCTTTACCTTAGATTCAGCTAGCTCTACGTCTTTGGTTTTCAGCTCCGTGGTTAATGCCTCAACATGTTCATACATGAGTTCTAACCTAACACACTGTTCACTCAGTTTGTCCTTTAGAACTATTGCATCCTGTGCATCAGCCTTAAGCTTATCCCTAAGATCTTGCTTTACATTTACTAGGCAAGCATTATCTATTTTTTAACACTTCATTTTGAGCAGATATGGATTGATATGATTCTAGTACTAAATTCAACCTATCGTTAGATGTAGCACATAAAACACATAAATCATGGAAAAGAGAAAAGTTTAGTGTTACCTTGGCATGATCTGATTCTACGTTGGCCATCTGTGCGGCAAACTCCAGAAGTGTCTGATCAGCTGACTTCTCTACCCACATCGGACTTCTTTCATTCTGACTGCTGTCCCCAGTGATTTCCTCTACCCCATCACTTCCAGTCTCAGTCACTTCAGCCATAAAGGCTCTAGCATTCGATTCTGGATGCGTACTCCAGTCATAAGTTCCATCTAGCTGTCTGTCTGATGTGACATTGGATAACAGACCAGCTATATTTGCTTGACTGGTTGAAGGACTTGGTAGATATCGCCCTTGCGATTGATTCTGATACTGTCCCTGATGATTCTGATACTGTCCTTGGTAGTTCTCGACTTTCGGTCTTCGACACTCTCTAGCGAAGTGTCCTAACCCCTGACAGTTGAAACATTTAACCTTGGACTTATCGAATCCAATCTTGTTGTTACTCACATTAAGATTTCTACCGGTCCTCTTGATGAACCGCTTAACTCTCTGAGTTACAATGGTCAGTTGCCATTGCAGATCCTTCTCTTCAAGATCATCATGATCTACCTGATCGTAATCCTCATCCCAAAGCGCAGGATCGTTAATTTTGCCCTGAACGCAATTGCCATAAGCCGCCACGAATGAAGCCAACAGATTCAGATGGTCTTCAGCCGATTTTGTGCTCATAGGCATCTTTGAATAACCTTGGGATGTTGATGTCAGAGTAGCCTGATTCTGCGTTTCTTCTGGTCTAGCAAACCCTAAGAAAGCCCTACTAAGTGAGTCTTCTGTTTCAGCTGGTGATGACGTCTCTCCCGAAAAGAAAGCTGTAGCAGTCTTCACTTCAGCTGCTACTGAAGGTTGTAATTTCCCGAAGTACATTGCAAGATCTTGAACTTGGTCATAATCCGTCTCTTTCTTCAGCAACTCAAAATGATATGCCCTCAGCGTTCCTAAAACGTTCTCTAGAGTCAGAGTATAGTATTTTTCTTCATCATGCTTTATTAAGGCCACATACATCTCCCATTTGGTCGGTAAAGCATCCAGAAGCTTGTTATTCTTCTCAGTTTCACTATACTCAATGTCATGACTATCTAACTTAGTTAGCAGATGATGGAAACGTGTGACAGTCTCATCCAGCTTTTCATTCTTCAATGCTTTGAAGATAGCAAACTGCTGCTTGAGCATTTCCATTCGTTTCCTTCTAACCCTCGGGTTACCCTCACACCGTTTCTCCAATGCATCCCACAGCTCTTTTGCTGTCTTCTGATTACGGAAGGTGTGCAGTATGTCCTGAGGTAACGCCATTCTAATGATAGCGTATGCACGGTTTTCGGCCTCATAAAGTTTCTTATCTTCATCTTTCATCTTTGAATAAGTTAAGACTCGTTGACGACCTTCAACCTCTGCAGTATGTGGAATGTATCCCTCGTCGATACAAATCCACATGCGCATATCATTAAATCTCGCGAAGTCGGCAAACCGATCCTTCCACCAGTAATAATCCTCAATTTTCATCAGCTTTGGCGGGGAATTTGCTTTTCCAACTTCGTGATCCATCTCCATAAACCTCTGTAGACTTGTCATTGTTTCAAATATATCTGAATTCAAACTTAATTAAGTTAATTCGAAATTAATTGAAATTAATTCTTTCGAATTTAGGTAAATTCGAATCTAATTAAATTTAAATTTGTTTGGAATTAAATTCGAATTAAGTTCTTAAATCTAGTTAATAATCGAAATTAATGACAAATCCGAAGGTTACTAAACTCGAACCCCACTTAAATTTGAATGTCCACTTAATTCGAATGTAACTAAACTCGAATGTCCTTATATCGACTTTAGGGTAAAGTCGAATACTCAAAGCAAATTCGAAATGGCCAAATTCGAAACCAACTTTAAGGAAACTCGAAAGGAGCGTATTTTGGACAAACTCAAATATGAGCAAACCCTAATTTCTCCTTAATCAAACTCGAGCGCCGCACATTCGAAAAACCGCTAATACTTCGAGTTTTTCAAGTTTTTAAGATTAAATCAGTATTTTTACAAGTAAAAATACTGATTTTGGTCAAAAACTTGAACTACAACGAAGAATTTCCCGAAATCTAATTTGATAAGCTCGAAAACCTCAAAAATACGTGATATTAACCGTCGAAACGTCAAGAAACCTAGGATGTATCTATTGAACACTAAGAACACGAAGAACACCCCAATGGCTCTGATACCACTTGTAAGGTCTATCACTCTCGGATCTATCTAGACGCGACACACACCAACGAGTGCAGAATCCTCGTTAGCGGCTTGACGGTAAGATCACACGCACGGAACACGGAGACTACCAAGATGTTATACGAACAACTATGAACGTACCTACACGATGATTCTCTCCGAAAACACTCTAAGAATACCGGTAAACTCGAGATCGCCTTCTGCTAATTCACTCTCCGAAATTCTGCAAAAGTCTACTAATGATTCGAGTTAATCTCTAGTTATAGAGACCAATTCGAGTTTGTCATGGGACAAACTCGAAACAGGCCCAAGGCCCTTTCGAATTTGTCCCCTTGACAAATTCGAATCTGCCTTATTCGAATTTACACCAAATTTGTATCTCCCTTATGTGTAAATTCGAATTTACTCTAAATTCGAATTTCACATGTCAAACTTCTATTTGAACTTATGTTTTAACTTATGTTTAAATTAATCTTTGGACTTTATGTTTGAACGTCTTGTAATACACTACATCAAGTTCAAACATACAATCGTTAACTATCAAACACACAAAATCACATATATCAAACACTAGTTAATATTCAATACTTTGTACCATGACTTAGACAAAATGCTAACACAACTTAGACTGCTATCGTCACACAGGGTGTACCAACAGTTCTAGAGTATCAAGTCAAGTTATAGACTATCAAGTTAAGTTCTAGACTGTGATGATAAGTTCTAGAATGTGCAGATAAGTTCTAGACTATGAAGATAAGTTCTAAAGCTAAGCCTCGAACTTAACACAACCCAGACGAACTTAGTGAAGCTAAGTTCGTAGGGTATTGGACATGTTCGTGGGCTTGGGCCTAAACGAACTTATCTAGTTTAGTTCGAACTTAATTAGTATAATTAGATCTTAATCCATTGTATTGAGTAATATTTGATAATTACGAGTTTCAGAGCTTTGCAAGTGCACGTGCGAGCTAGAAAGTGATCAGAGAGCTTTTCGTGGAGCAATACACAGTGTGGGGTCGTTTAGTACATCGGTTATCATTGTGTTCGACTCCGGTTTCTGTGCGTGATCGATATGTTAAGTGTCTAACGAGGATTCCACACTCGTTAGACGGCGTCGTGTCAAGATCAGATCTGTAGACGTTGTGACCTTACAAGTGGTATCAGAGACATCGTGAGTGTTCTTCGTTTTCTGCGCGTTTGGTGAATGTTCTTAAGGTTTCTTGACGTTTTTCTCTAATAAATCACGTGTATTCGAAGTTTTCAGAGTTCTACAAGCAAGGTTACGGGAAAAAGTTCATATTAGTTCATCTTTCAGTCGAAATCAGTGTTTTTAATCCTAAAAACATTGGTTTAATCTGTAACTTGACAAAATTGAATCTTTGGCTGTTTCTCGAACTTGCGGTGCTCGAACATAAGGGGTGTATTTGGGTTCTTCGAACTTGTCAGAATACGCTCCTCTCGAACTTGATTTAGGGGTTTTCGAATTTAATTAGGTTTCGAACTTGTCAGAGACTTCAAAGTTGTTTGGGATTCAAATTTGTTAGACCTTGAACTTAGTTGGATTTCAAATTTGTGGTGTTTCGAACTTATCAAAACTTTTAGGGTTTCTCGAACTTAAATTGTTCGAACTTGTCAGAAAATCTAGGGTTTATTAAACTAACAGACTTTCGAACTTGTTGCATGCGAACTTAACACTCAAACGAATATAATTTGCAAAACGAATTTAAAATTAAAATTATACGAACTTAATTAAATCCGTAAGATTTGTTTTGAATTTATTTTTAAATTAAATTGTTTAAGTTTGAAAACAAAAAATTTTAAAAGAATGTCGAGTTTGCATAAATTTTTGGAAATGGACCATGAAGTAGGCAAAGCTAAGTCCCCAACCAAGCTGATGAAGTTAGAAGATTACTACTAGTGGAAGGACAGATTTGCAGACTTTCAAGATTTAATGACATGCGTATGTGGATATGCATTGACGAAGGATACATTCCCCCAACACAAGAGCTTGACGGTCGATTAAAAGTTTTGACGTATCAGAATATGAAAGATGACGACAAAAAGATTTATGAGGCCGAAAACCGAGCTTTTTCGTCAATTAGAATGACACTACCTTAGGAGATTGTACACACACTTAGAAATCACAGGACTTCTAAAGAGCTTTGGGACGCTCTAGAAAAGAGGTGTGAGGGAAATCCCATGGTAAGAAAGGGGGGAACGGAGATGTTAAAACAACAATTTGTGATATTCAAGGCACTGAAGAATGAGACCTAGGAAGAAACGATTACTAGATTTTACCATCTGTTAACTGAACTTGATAATCACAGTGTTGAGTATCAAGAAACAGAAAAGACAGAGAAGCTTCTGGATGCTTTACCTGCTAAGTGGGAGATGTACACGGCGCTGATAAAGCATGATGAAGAAAATTTTGAAAATCTCACTTTGGAAGATGTCATTGGAACGTTAAGGGCCTACAACTTTAAGTTACAGAAGAAGGAAATGGAATTTGATCAAGTACAGGATCCAGATATGTACTTCGGGAAGTCAAAGACTTCAACTTCTAGTGAACAAAAGTCAGGGGCCACAACATTCTTTTATGGAGAAGAGTCAATACCAGTTGAAGCTGATGAATCTGGTAATAGAGCTTTCTTATGGTTTTCTAAACCGGAAGAAAAACCGCAACACTCAATATCAACCTCTCAAGGTTTTACCAAGACGCCGATGAGTACTAAATCAGCTGAGGAGCATCTAAATCTACTAGCTTCATTTGTAGCAGCATACGACAACTGCGTTCAAGGTAAAATGAACGATCCAGCTCTGTGGGAAGAGGACTACGATTAGGTAGATCCGGACGACTTGGAGCAGATGGACCTACAATGGAAACTGGCCATGGTACGCAAAGGGTCGAGAGATTCATGAAGAGAACGTGTAGAAATCTGAGTGTAAGTAACAACGTTGGTTTTGAAAAGTCAAAGGTGAAATGCTACAATTGTCAAAGATTGAGACATTTTGCCTGAGAGTGTCAACGGCTAAAGGTTGAGAATTATCAGAATCAAAATCAGGGAAGACAGCATTCTGGTAGTTCAGGGAATCAAGCTGCGATAGCTGGTCTGTTAACAAACGTATATTCCAACAGACAGCTCGATGGAACATATGATTGGAGTAATCATCCGGAGTCAAATGCCAGAGCTTTTATGGCTGAGGTAACTGAGACCAATGACAGAGCTGAAGCAAAAAAAGAGGACACCCAGCTGTCCGATTCAATTCATTTGTTGGTGGAAAAATCTGAGGAGCAAACCACTATGGAGTTTGCAGCTCAAATGGCTAACGTGGAATCAGATCGCAAAAAGGTAACTGTTAACTTTTCTACGTTTCATGACTTATGAGTTTTATGTGCTACATTAAATGATGGATTGAATCTAGTGCTAGAAACACATAACACTGTGACAGCTCAATTCCAATCATTAAAATCTGATAATGATAGTCTTCTAGATATTAAGGAAGATTTAAGTGCCAAGATGAAAGTTGATGCTCAGGATGTGATAGTTCTAAAAGATAAGTTGAGTGAACAATGTGTCAGGTTAGAACTAATGTATGAGCATGTAGAATCATTGACCAAAGAAATCACCCTTGAGGATGTAGAACTAGCTGAAGCTAGAGTTAAGGTTGTAGAGGCTAATAGAAAACTTGAAAAGTTTAGGAACTCATCCCTAAATCTAGGCAAAATCTTAGATGCTCAGAGACATTCTAAGAAACCATGGGCCCAGGTTATCAGGAAAGTCCTCCATCGTTCAACAATAACTATGTGCCTCAACCTTAGGATAAGACCACAGACTCGGTTGATTAAGAGAAAGCAACTGTAACTGCAACTGATAAAGGATCATCAACTAAGGTGTCAACCACAACCCCTAAGATTAAGAAAGTTAAGCTTGTGCAGTCTGCTAGTGACACTAAACTAGAAGAGGCAAAAACTGTAAGTGATAATAATTAAGAGGTTGTAGACACTGTAGTTGAACCAAAAGAACATGACACTAGTGAGACACCTAAGTCAAAGGGTACCTATAAGAAGCCAATTGATAAAATGTCTTGCTTTAGATGTCATGAGAAAGGTCACGTTGCGTCTAGTTTTTCTTATAAGAAAGTAGAGTCTACACCGATAGTAGGGAAACCAGACCAACCAACCTTAAAGTCAGTACCTAATATTGCAAGTACAAGTAGTTCTCAACATACTGAGAAGAACTTGAATGCAACACCTCGGGTAGCTGCTAAACATATACCGGTGTCGATCAGACAGAATGAAGTGATTAGGACTAATTCACCGAATAGAGTCCCTAGTCAATCTAGGTCAGTACCACAACCAGTCTATAGGAGTAATACACCTAAGAGGAGTTACACTCCAGTTAGGTCACATACCTCTAACAAACATCAGACACCAGGAAGAGCCCAGGGATATAACAATGAAATGCACTATAAAAGAAATTATTCTAGGGCTCAACCGCAAATGACAGACTAAAGGCCTAGAGTGAATATTAATCACTCAACATCACAACAGGTTCTTAATTAAAAACCCAAGTCACCTGAAATGAGATATGGGTATTTGAAAGAGTTGAAATATGTGGATGAAAATGGTATTACCAAGTCAGTCATGGCTTGGGTTCCCCGTGATACCTAACTTGATTTATTTCATGTGCATGAGTTAAATACATGTCTTAACAATAAATGGTTCATCGACAGTGGTTGCTCTCGTCACATGACTGGGGAAAGAAGTCTACTGACGGATTTCAAGGGTGGGAACAAGGGATTTGTGTCATTTGCTGGGAATAAGGGAGGAAATATCACTGGAACAGGAGTAGTCACTAATGGGACGATCACTCTTGATCAAGTCTACCATGTGGATAAACTTGATCACACTCTCATTAGTGTATCTCAGATCTGTGACAAGAAGAATTCAGTTATCTTTACTGAAAAAGAAGCGTTAGTGCTAAAGTCGGGATTCAAGATACCTGAAGAGTGGATTATGATGAGAGCCTCAAGGGTGAATGATCTGTACATGATGGACTAGAGTGTAGCAGATTCATCGATGGGAACTATCTGTTATTATCAAAGGCTTCAGAATCCTAATCTCTACTGTGGTACAAACGCATGGCATAATTGCACTTAAGGAAGATGAACTTCATCATGAAAATGGCCTTGTGCAAGGTGTTCCATTAAAGAGCTTTCAGTTTGAAGACAAGTGTGTACCATGCAAGAAAGGAAAACAACATAAGAAGTCACACAAGTCAAAGACTCAAAACTCAATCGCTTCCACCTTCGATTTGCTGCATATGGATCTCTTCGGTCCAATCAACAAAAGGAGTATAGGTGGTAGTTGGTTCTGTTTAGCTATTACTGATGATTACTCATGTTTCTCTTGAGTTTTCTTTTTAGGTACGAAGGACGAGACAGCAGGCACGCTGATTGGGTTCTTAGACCAAGTCGAGAACCCATACTGGAAAAGAGTAAAACATATCAGGAGTGATAATGGAACAGAGTTTAAGAATGCAGTAATTGGTGTATATTCCCTAACTAAAGGCATAGTGCATCAATTTAGTGCACCTTATGAGCCACAACAAAATGGGGTGGCAGAACGTAACAACAGGACTCTGATTGAGGCAGCAAGGACCATTCTCTCGTATTCAAAGCTTCCTACCATGTTTTTTTTTGGGGGGGGGGGGGAGGTAGTGAATACTGCTTGTCACGTTTTAAATGGAGTCCTTATTGTCAAATCACTAAACAAAACCTGTTATTAAGTTCTGAATAAAAGACCAACGAATTTAACTGGGTTTGAACCGTTTGGGGTGGAATGAACTTTATTAAGGACAAAACATCAACCTAAGTTAGGTGAGAAGGCTGACGAAGGATACTCCCTAGGTCATGTTCCTAATTCACCAAACAAGAGGGTTTTTAATAAAACAAATGGTACGGTCGAAATTGTGTTAAAAATTAACGTAACAAGTTATTCACATGAACCCCAAAACGGTCCAGAATGGTTATTTGATTATGACTCTGTGTTTGAATCATTTAACTTACCGTTTAGTGGAAATACAGGATCTGTGGAAAATGACTTCTCATAACTGAATCTCAACGACGAGGGTAGAGGTTTTCCAAAATCAAGTATTCCATCAACATCTGAAAAATACAACGACAGAAGATGGGTCTCGAGCAAATAATGAACCTGAGTTACCTACGGATATGAATCAGGCAAGAAATTCTACCGCCGAAGATAGTGATCACAAGGAGGAAGTTGTTCCGTCTGAAGTCATTTCCCTAGTAGGTGAAATATAATCAAACTTAGGAGATAATCTTCAAGTTGATGAAATTGAGACATCAAGGTTTAATAAGGATCATCCAATTGAGGACATCATAGGGAATCCACATGCCAGTGTGAGAACTAGGAATAGTGTGAATAGTAACACAATGGTGTTATCGATGATCAACGACTCCGAGGCATTTCACACGTGTTTATACTCGTGTTTCATTTCACAAGTAGAGCCAAAGAATGTGCAAATAGCTCTGAAAGACAGTTCTTGGGTTGAAGCTAAGCAAGAGGAACTTTCACAATTCCAAAAACTAGAAGTGTGGGAGTTAGTGTCGTTGCCTCGAGGAGAAGTTGCTATAGGGACCAAACGGGTCTTTAAGTGAAAACGGGATGATCGGGGCACAGTTACTCGTAACAAGGCAAGACTCGTGGTCAAAGGGTTCAACCAGGAAGAAGGGATAGACTATAACGAAGTGTTTGCACCAGTGGCGAGGCTTGAGGCTATTCGACTGTTTCTAGAATTCACGTCCTTCAAAGGGTTTAAGGTATATCAACTCGACGTCAAGAGTGCCTTCTTGTACGACAAGGTGAAGGAGTTGGTGTATGTCGAGCAACCACCAGGGTTTACTGATCCCAAGTATCCCGAAAGAGTATATCGACTTGATAAGGATTTGTATGGATTGCATCAGGCACTTAGGGCTTGGTATGAGACACTGTCAACTCACCTCTTAGACAATGGGTTTGAGAGAGGGAGAATTGATAGTACACTATTCGTTAAAAGAAAAGGTGAAGACTTTATACTGGTACAAGTGTACGTGGACGACATCATCTTCGGGTCGTCTAATGAACAAATGAGCGAGGATTTTGAGATGGTCATGAAGTCTAAGTTTGAGATGAGTGCGATGGGAGAGCTAAACTTCTTTCTCGGTTTACAAGTTGAACAACGAAAGGATGGAATGTTTATTCATCATTCGAAGTATGTCGATGACATTCTAGAGCGCTACGGGATGGATGGAACAAAGCTTACGACGCATTTCAGTACTCCGATACAAGTGAATCATAATCTCGGACCGGGTACAGATAGTGATACTGATGTGGATCCGACTATATATTGGGCCATCATCAGGTCATATATGTATTTAACTGCTTCTAGACCTGATATAATGTTTGTTGTGTGCATTTGTGCCAGGTTTCAAGCTAACCCGAAGGAGATGCATATGAAAGCGGTGAAGCGGATTCTGAGATACCTGAAGTCCAAACCGAAGCTGGGACTTTGGTATCATGCTGACAGAGATCTGGAATTGGAGGCTTACATGGATTCAGACTATGGAGGGTGTAGCTTGAATAGAAAGTCAACGACTGGAGGTTCTCAGTTCCTTGGAGGGAGGCTAGTATCCTGGCAATGCAAAGAAACAGACTTCGGTAGCCGTATCAACGTGCGAGGCCGAGTATGTAGCTGTTGGTAGTTGCTGTTCACAGGTTCTGGATTCAAACAACAATTGCGGGATTACGATTTGACTTATACTTATACTCCCATTAGGATAGACAATCAGTCAACCATTGCCATAACTAATAATCTAGTTAAACACAGTAAGACTAAGCACATAGACATAAGACATCATTTTATTTGTGACTGTGCAGAGAAAAACTTGATTAAGCTGGTAAAAGTTCCAACGGAAGACAACAATGCGGATCTTTTCACAAAAGCATTTGATAGATCACGCTTTGAATTGTTAGTCCAACTAAATGGCATGCGTAATCCGGAGTAACCTGACCTTGGTATATTTTTATCTTTCTTTAAAAGTTTTCTTTAGGTTTTAGTTTTTCTTATTAGTTGCTTTACTTAAAAGTGAAAAACAAAAGAAAAAAGAGATAAAATCATAAAAAATTTCAAAAAATGAGAATATTGAAAAATGAGAGAAGTCTTAGAGTCTTAGGTTCAAAGTGATGAGATTTAACACAGTCTAACAAACTCTAAGTGTTAAGCTTTCACACATAATGCACTAAAACTCTAAGTGATATACATGTTCTTGTCTGATATGTTGGTAGGCATAATACATGAAGAATTTCCGTAAAGCTAATAAAATAATAAAGAAAATGTCATATGTGTAAGTAACTTAGATGTATGACCAAAAGGTCTTAATTTCTATGTTAGAGACATACAGACAATGACTATGAATGAGGTATGCAAATTTATCTGGGGGATGTATAGCTTCAACAAAATACATCTTAAACAAAGAAAGAACAAGTTTTGTAAAGATAATGAAGTCAAAACAAGGCGTTTTGTTTTACGTGAGTACAGACCTGTCACCGCTGTTTTGACTTAAACTAGCAAGATAAGTCGCTTTGTTGTACGTGAGTACAGACCTGTCACCGCTGTCTTGATAACATGAGAATGACTCTAAGACAAACTAAGACACTTTGTTGTGTGTAAATACAGACCTTTGTCCGACGTTTGCCTTTTAAAGATAATTTGCAAATACCAAAAAGTCATAATCATTATGTGTCTACCTTGATCATAGAAGTATGTCTAAGTATGTGACACGTAAGGTAGTTTCTTGATAAATAAAAAGGCAAAAGGGAATTCCTAAGTGTTGAATGTTTAAATGGAAAAACATACCGACAATCGACTTAGAATGTATGTCACGACAAACAATCAAAGGAATCAAAAATTCCTAAGTGTGAAAGTGCGATAGTGAAAGTGCGTTTGACGCAACTATCTGATTGAACCTTCTTTGACTTTCTCGCAAAATTATTCAGTTAGTGTGTTTTGAATTCTAATTTAATCTTATTTTATGTTATTATATTTTATTTTATTTTATTTTTACCTAACTTTATCTTAGTTTAGATTAGTTTATTTCTAAATAAATAGAATCGAGGTCAAAGTTACCAGAATGTATTTTTAGTTGGAGAAACAAAATTGTGTAATAATCTGTTGCTTAGTGTGAATGTCTCGCAAAGTTGAAAAACTTCCGTCAAATGAAAAAGTTGAAAAAGTTGGATTTTGTTCAAAAATTTTCATAATTTTCAACTAAGTTCGAATTAGGACTAAGTTCGTTTCAGTCTTCGAACTTAAGATAAATTCGAACATAAGGTAAGTTCGAAGCAGATTGGATATAAAGAGGTCAACATGTAAGACCCAAGATTTCTCGCAGGTCTTAAGTCTAGGCCCAGTAGCAATGCAATATCAATCAGGAAACAAAGATAATAATTAATAGTGCGGAATTAAAGTTAATTACAAACAGAGACAAATTAAGTATAAGGTACAAACTTCTAGACTATTTCCTCATAGCACAAAATATAAATTAGCCCCTGAACCCCAAAGCTCAATCATCAATCAAGTACCAAAGTGTTGGAACAGGTTCTAAAGCACTTCAATCTCTTTTCAGAGTCCTAACCTATGAACTAGGTCCTGCCAATCCTTTGCTTTTACCTGAAAAATAATGCAACAACGGGGTAAGCTTATTTGCTTAGTGAAAATGTAGAATTTCACATTTAACATGCAATTATGAACGCAGAAGCACATGCACTGCACTCGGCTCATGCACGGCTTAGCTCTATTGCTTATGCACTGCACTAGGCTCATGCACAGCTCAATCTCAAAGGGACATTGGCCAATTAAAGCTCTTTTGATGCGCGACTTTGCTCAACTCCCAGTAATAAAACTGTTGTTGCTCTTGAGACTTTTAGACAAATTCATAAGGAATGCTCGGATGATGATAACTACATACACACGCATCATTTAGTGGGGATCAGCCACGTACTGGGCTAGCTACCAATAATTGCTATATGGGTATCATCGGAATGCTCAGCTCTAGCTACCCTCTGTGCTTTCATCACGTAAATCAGCACATCATAAGCCTAACATTAACCCAACACTGAGCAATAGTGATGGAGTTAAGCTTAACAATCAAATGACTCGTCAATGAAATAGAAACTAGAAGAATAAATGATCTGCTCAACAATTCATAGTAATCATGGCAATTTATCAATATGCTCAATAAGATCAGAATGCCAATAAAATCAGGATAATGCAACAAAAGTCTCAATTCACATAATTTGCAGTTAAAGTAAAATCTACAACTCACAGTTACTGGTTATTTTGCACTTTCTGGCTCTGGCTCTGTTCCTCACAATCTGTAGTCGATTAGAACCACTATCTGACTTATGTCAGACTTTCAGATGCTTGCCATTTTGCTTGTTGCTCAATCTGTTAATCATATCATTTCTGATATTTATTAGCCTTTATATCATCTGAATAGTATATTCAGTATTCATTCGTTTAATAATGCTCAAGGTTCGATCGTTGATCTTTTAATCTCATAGTCTCAATATAATCAATTCTTTCATTCTTGATTAATTAATATTCTATAAAGATCAATGTGTATATATATATATATATATATATATATATATATATATATATATATATATATATATATATATATATACATACATCATCATATTTAATCATTAAGCTAATTATTTTGTTATTTTATGTGTTGTTCATGTGTTTTATTCAAGATATTCAAATTTAGGAATTTTATATCACTAAATTCGAATCATGCATGCGTGAATTCAAATCTTATAGTTAAATTCGAAGTATCATTTGATTTTAATGCTCAAATTTGAAACTATAAGGTTAAATTCGAAATATATGTTAAATTCTAGAACACTGAACTCAAATATAGCATAAATTCGAATCCACCTTCGAATTTAGCTGATTAAATTCGAACATCATGGGTTAAATTTGAAGCTCATTCGAATTTAGGGTTAAAGTCGAGATTTTGGTTCCATTTTTAGCTATACTCGAATTTGTTCTTGGTTTCTCGAATTTGTTCATCATCTACACCTTTAAATCATAAATTTTTAAGTCTAAAATCATATATATACTAAATATTAAGCCTAGATTTGATTATATTATACATAATCTATCATATTCTAGCTAAAACTCAAGATAATATAGCTTTAATCTCATGCAAATTGCTAAATTTGAATTCTTTCATTCAAAACCGAAAATATAAAAGCTTAAAACGTAATTTCTTACCTCCAATTCGTATGTAATCATACATGCAACGATATATTCTTGTAGTATTCTTCGAGATCTTTCCAATGATGTATAAATCTTGATAATCGGCCGGTCGGTTTGGGAGATAAGTTAGAGAGAAGTAGAGAGAGAAAGTCTAGAGAGAGAGAGAGTCTGATTTTCTAAATTGTGATTAATGAATATTATTGACGTTTATATACTTAATCAGTTACGTTTGCTACTTAACCCATTTTTACTTTTGTATCTTACATCTCTCTTATTTTATTATCTTTATAATTTATTAAATCATAATTTGAATATTTATATAATTTAATTAAATATTTCAAAACTTAATTAAATTATAATTCTAATAATGTAATAAAATTAGATTATTGGTTCGATAATCGGATAATAAGTTGGGCCAAAAGTTAGGTGGTTATAGAATGGGCTCCACCACGCACAAACTTCGTCCTCGAAGTTAGCTATGTTCGAACAGACTTGGGTAGATAGCTTTTATGATATCTATTAATTTCCCAATACTGATGCGAACCTTTGTGGTGTTTCCACTGAACGAGCACCATCTGTATTTGAAGATTTATACTTCTTTGAGATTCACAAGTACAAGAAGTTCAAATTTCTCCTCGGAGTTTCATATTTGATTCAATATTTCGCTGTTATGTAATTATATTTGATCATTTTAGGAATTTCTTACTTATCATTTGTACTCTTAATATGTGGGCTTTAGGCTTTGAGATTTAAATATATCTTATTCAATTCGGCTAGTAACTCTATATATATCAGTTAGCTCATATCTCTCTTTCATTTTCCTTTGGAACTAGTTGCAGAGCTTTTGGGAGTTTGATATATGTACTTTAGGAAATTCTTCTTTTATTGATGATGTCATCACCATCAATCGCTTAACTATTTCTGATTAGTGCTGACTGTTGTGAAGACTTAAAATTTTTTTGCACTGACAAATAAATGGAATTAATCCTCCAGCGCAACAACCAGAGCCAACTCTTCATGTAACGACTCCACCTCACCTACTTTGGTCTCCAATTGCGCTGCCATATCCGCCAAATCCTTTACATAAGCAGCCTCTCGAGAAGCAAAATCCTCCAAGATGATCGAGTGTTTAGAAGCCGAGAATGAGAGATTGAGGCAAAATGTTGAAATGCTGCATTTAAAGCTCACCGAACAAAACAGGAGTTCGATCAGAGAATCAAAAATTTGGAGTTACAATCGACTACATCTTCTTCGCAACGGTTTCAGCAGTTGATGGATATTTCAGGCAAGTCAATCATGATCAAGAACTTGAAGAGCTCATACGCTTTCAAATCTTCCAGCGAATAGGAATATTAAGGGCATGGAAAACAAATGCTATACATAATCGAATTCCAAGGAAACGATTTTGATAGAAATCGACAATTTACTTGTGCTTCCTCGGTGTGATTCGTTAGACACGACGGCAAATCTGTTATTGAAGTCAGGTCTCGAGTTACCAAGGTTCCAAAACCGCTCCATGACCATTTACATCATCTTCTACTTTATCGTCATCGCCTTCCTCTATTAGTTCACTGTGCAATTCGGTCAAGAGGGCTTTGACAAAACAATAACCTTTGGTTCTGCTTAATTATATGTATAGACTTATGTTTGACTTTTCATTGGTAAATTTCTGAATTTAAAATCACTTTACTCTTTTGGCGGAAGCTTTTCATTTTATATGCAGTTAGGTGGAATAAGAATTCCATATTTGATATCTCACTAGTCTCGCATCGACATAATGAGAATCCAACACTTCATTTATTTTGACATTTAACGGGCTTTTCATTGGCCATTTATGACCAATCGCTTGACTTTACAAATTTCAGTTTATTCCCTTGCAACTCTCGCTTTATGCCTCTGACCTCTTTGATTTTACTTCAAGTTGTCATTGGGTGCTTAACAATTTGATTCAAATACTCTTCTCGTTAATATTTATTGGATCAACAACTTCTACCTCTGTCTCATTATAAGACACGCTGTAATCATTTAGATTACAAGGATTTACGAAGTAGCTTGTGCTTAGGATTAGACTTTTGATTTCTTATAGCTTTTGAATCATACACGATTCGTATATCAATACCTATATTGTTTATAGGTATAATTTCTGATTGGAAATATATTTGTATCATAACTTCAACTGATACAACCTATATGTCATCCGCCTTATTCACTATCGATGACAGGGTTGTACAGTTAACTCACTACTTACTTTGGAATTGAAATTTAGCTGACAACGGAATTAAATCATTTTAGCATATAAAAAATTTATTATTAGTTACCATTGTGGTCTTTGGCGTCTCTGGTGTCTCGTCGGCATCCTCAGCAGTTATATGGAAAGCTCGCACCTTTGCTGTAGGTATCATTGTAGTACTCTGTTGGATTGCTCTGCCAACTGGTTGTTCCGGATTAGTAAGCATGCGTGCATTTTGGCAATGCTTGGCATAATGTCCACGCTCACCACAGTTGTAGCATATGTCGTTTCTTTCTGGGCACTCATCGCTTCCATGTCCAATCTGTTTACAAGTGTAACATGTCACATCTATAGGGTTACAGCGTCCGCTATGAAATTTGTTACAACGTTTACACGGTCGCGCTCCTGACTGTATGGAATAAACTCTAGTCTTCTGAGGTGTAGAGGATGCTTGTGACTGCTGCTGACTGGACTTTGATTAACTGAAGAATCTACTGGATTTCTGTTTCTTAGGTGGAGATGGACAAGTAGGACTTATAGCCATCATAACGTTTTCACAACTCGAATCTGTGAATTCCCGCTCCACCATTCTTGCTGCTTCCACTATGCTGAGATATGTTTTGAACTTTATGCTACTCATTTGTTTTCTATATGTTGGATTCAGACCCAGTCTGAATCGGTTTATCTTACGCTCTTCTGTTTCTACTTGATATGACGAGTAGCCGCAAAGTCTCGAGAACTCATGCTCGTATTCATCAACAGTCTTAGTTCCTTATTTCAATTGCATCAACTGCATCTCGAGTTCGTCTTGTTTGTCAGTTGGACAGTATTTGTTGTTGAACATCTCCAAGAACTGCTCCCAGTCCAGTGTCATAATTGCTTCCTCACCATAAATGCTCCTTTGCGTTTTCCACCAGGCTCTAGCAGCTCCAACGAACAGTGCTGTAGCAAACTTAACTCTATTGCTGTCCAGACATTCTGAGATACAGAAGATCTCTTCAGTATGACTTACCCAATCTAACGCTTGTATTTGGTTTACTGTGCCTTCAAACGTTATAGCACCATTCGCTTTGAAGTCTTTAAATCTACAGCCTTTTGGCTGCACGACTCGTTGATTGGCACGCTCATTATCAGATTCTGATTCGCTTGACTGTTCATTTTGCTTCTTTTTATGTTTATTTCTCTTTTCTGTTTTCTTTATTGATTCAATTTGTTCTAACATAAACTTGTTTTGTTGCTCATTATTCTGGGTAATTAGTTGTTGCATCATTTCCAGGACTTGCTCTGGGGTCATACCACCTGATGGTCCACCTTCTCCTGACAAAGCTCTGAAATATAAATCACTAAATATTTAGCTCATTAGTCTAGCACATTGTACCCTTTCATGCCCCGTCCTACTAGTCTCTGAACCTATCTTAGTTCAATCCATCCTGTCATGATTGATACTATAGCATTGCACAACTTTGAGATCATGTACTACACGTAATACAATGATTCACTCAAACTATTGCTCTGATACCATCCTGTAAGACCCAAGATTTCTCAAAGGTCTTAAGTCTAGGCCCAGTAGCAATGCAATATCAATCAGGAAACTAAGATAATAATTAACAGTGCGGAATTAAAGTTAATTACAAACAGAGACAAATTAAGTATAAGGTACAAACTTCTAGACTATTTCATCAGAGCACAAAATATAAACTAGCCCCTGAACCCCAAAGCTCAATCATCAATCAAGTACCAAAGTGTTGGAACAGGTTCTAAAGCACTTCAATCTCTTTCAGAGTCCTGACCTATGAACTAGGTCTAGCTAATCCTTTGCTTTTACCTGAAAAATAATGCAACAATGGGGTAAGCTTATTTGCATAGTGAGAATGTAGAATTTCACATTTAACATGCAATTATGAACGCTTTAGCACATGCACTGCACTCGGGTCATCCACGGCTCAGCTCTATTGCTTATGCACTGCACTAGGCTCATGCACAACTCAATCTCAAAGGGACATTGGCCAATTAATGCTATTTCGATGCGCGACTTTGCTCAGCTCCCAGTTATAAAAGTGTTGTTGCTCTTGAGACTTTTAGACAAATTCATAACGAATGTTCGGATGATGATAACTCCATACACACGCATCATTTAGTGGGGATCAGCCACGTAGTGGGCTAGCTACCAGTAGTTGCTATATGGGTATCATCGGAATGCTCAGCTCTAGCTACCGTCTGTGCTTTCATCACGTAAATCAGCACATCATAAGCCTAACATTAACCCAACACTCAGCAACAGTGATGGAGTTAAGCTTAACAATCAAATGACTCGTCAATGAAACAGAAACTAGAAGAATAAATGATCTGCTCAACAATTCATAGTAATCATGGCAATTTATCAATATGCTCAATAAGATCAGAATGCCAATAAAATCAGGATAATGCAACAGAAGTCTCAATTCACATAATTTGCAGTTAAAGTAATATCTACAACTCACAGTTACTGGTTATTTTGCACTTTCTGGCTCTGGCTCTGTTCCTCACAATCTGTAGTGGATTAGAACCACTATCTGACTTATGTCAGACTTTCAGATGCTTGCCATTTTGCTTGTTGATCAATCTGTTAATCATATCATTTCTGATATTTATTAGCCTTTATATCATCTGAATAGTATATTCAGTATTCATTCGTTTAATAATGCTCAAGGTTCGATCGTTGATCTTCTAATCTCATAGTCTCAATATAATCAATTCTTTCATTCTTGATTATTTAATATTCTATAAAGATCTGTGTGTGTGTGTGTGTGTATATATATATATATATATATATATATATATATATATATATATATATATATATATATATATATATATACATACGTACACCATCATATTTAATCATTAAGCTAATTATTTTGTTATTTTATGTGTTGTTCATGTGTTTTATTCAAGATATTCAAATTTAGGAATGGGATTTCGACTTTATATCACTAAATTCGAATCATGCATGCTTAAATTCGAATCCTATAGTTAAATTCGAAGTATCATTTGATTTTAATGCTCAAATTCGAAACTATAAGGTTAAATTCAAAATATATGTTAAATTCTAGAACATTGAACTCGAATATAGCATAAATTCGAATCTACCTTCGAATTTAGCTGATTAAATTCGAACATCATGGGTTATATTCGAAGCCCATTCGAATTTATGGTTAAAGTCGAGATTTTGGTTCCATTTTTAGCTATACTCGAATTTGTTCTTGGTTTCTCGAATTTGTTCATCATCTACAGCTTTAAATCATAAATTTCTAAGTCTAAAATCATATATATACTAAATATTAAGCCTAGATTTGATTATATTATACATAATCTATCATATTCTAGCTAAAACTCAAGATAATATAGCTTTAATCTCATGCAAATTGCTAAATTCGAATTCTTTCATTCAAAACCGAAAATATAAAAGCTTAAAACGTAATTTCTTACCTCCAATTCGTATGTAATCATACATGCAACGATATATTCTTGTAGTATTCTTCGAGATCTTTCCGATGATGTATAAATTTTGATAATCGGCCGGTCGGTTTGGGAGATAAGTTAGAGAGAAGTAGAGAGAGAGTAGAGAGAGAAAGTCTAGAGAGAGAGTCTGATTTTCTAAATTGTGATTAATGAATATTATTGATGTTTTGTATACTTAATCAGTTACGTTTGCTACTTAACCCATTTTTACTTTTGTATCTTACATCTCTCTTATTTTATTATCTGTATAATTTATTAAATCATAATTTAAATATTTATATAATTTAATTAAATATTTCAAAACTTAATTAAATTATAATTCTAATAATGTAATAAAATTACATTACTGGTTCGATAATGGGATAATAAGTTGGGCCAAAAGTTAGGTTGTTACACAACAGTGTTCATTTAATGCACCTAAACTCGAATTTATATCTCTCGAACTTATAAGGGCGATCTCGAACTTGTTCACGTTCATTCGAACTTGTCGCAAATTCGATTTTGAGAACCTATTAGGACTAGTTTCATTAGTCATTTAAATCTTAAAAAGGTTTAAATCATGAGATTGAATTTTAAAATGCCGACTTCAAACTTGTTCTACAGGATTCGAACTTGTTCTACAAGTTTCGAACTTGTCAAGTCTTCGAACTTGTTAAAAATATCTATAAGTTCGAATACAGACATGTTCGAAAAAGTTTCTCGAATTTAAATAAGTTCGAAGGTCAATAGACTATTCGAACTTAAGTAAGTTCGAAGGAATTAGGTTCTCGAATTTAAGTAAGTTCGAAGATGATTAAGTTCGTTCGAACTTAATCAAGTTCGAATTACTTAATATTTTTTGCCAAATTTTATTTTTAACATTTTAAATGTTTGTATGTTTGCAGGAATGGCTGATCATGCGTTTTATAACAAGCATAATATGATTATGACGGTGCAGCCTTATCGTCAAATGCTGGAGTTTCTAGCTCAGTCTAGAGTTGCCTACGCATTGACTCACAATCCAATGATCATTCTACCATATGTCCGCCAGTTCTGGCAATCATTGTATGTTGACACTTCTGTAGTTCCTCCGCTTCTAAGGGCTATAGTTGGTGGCCAACCGATCTCGTTTTCAGCTGATCATCTGAGGACTATTTTGCAATTGGGCACCATTGATCAGGAAGATGGCCCCATTGATTTTCCGGTACCTTTCAGACAAGCGCCTATCTAAGGATGGGATATGCTCAGGACATCACAAAAGAGTCCTATGTAAAGAGTGGAGTTATAGGCCAATGGAGATACCTAATGCACGTTATGATATCGTTGGTATACAACAAGCCTTTCAGCTTTTCAGGGTTTTTCTTTGGGGAATTCGTTCATCAAATCACCGCTCCGGCATGCGAACGATTTTTGATGTACCCACGATTTATAATTATGATCATAAGGCACTTCTTGCCAGATCTACCAACGCTGCCAGAACAAGTTGCAGTAGCAGCTATAGATAAAAGGATTTTTGCTGACTGCTAATCCCACAACGCAAGGAGGGCAGAGCAGGCGAGGACCCAAGTGGCTCCTTTATTCGGAGCTGTCAATGATCCAGATTTTGTAGCTCCAGAAGGAGAGGAATGGATAATTGACAAACCTCAGGAACAAGCACCGGCTCAGCAAGCTCTGGTTGCTCAAGCAGTCCCTCCTACAACTACAACGACAGCGGCAACTGGGGCTTCTACATCGGGACCCCGGTTGACCAAAGACTACATACATTGGAAGAAATTTTTGAGCAGGGCGCAGCAGCTCAGGGAAACATCTCTGCAGAGCTGATTAACGATCTCCTGGAACCGCCTTCGGAGATGGATGATATTTTCAGAGATATTGATGACTATCAGCCTCCAGCAACAGCGCCTGAAGGAACAGAAAGTCATGTAGAGTCTGCATCCGAATCAGACTCAGATTCAGACTCTGAAGAAGTATCCAGGAAAGCAGCCAATCCCTCAACAACTTTTGAGACTCATGGCACTCGGCTAGTAATACGTCGACAGAAAATGACCTGTCCTGTTCACAGACTTCGAGATGAAGATGAAGGCGATGAAGACTTTGTTTTGGAAGAAGAAGCCTTGGTGACTAGGCAACAAAGAGCCAAGCGCCAATGGCTAGCGCAAGAAGCTTCATCCACCTCAACTGCCAATCCATCCGCCACAATCACCACTCCATCCACATCAATAGGGGCTCCATCACCGTCAACCACAGCTGCAACTACTCCATCAACATCCACTCCATCAGACGACCAAAGCTTCTCACAATTGAAAGCTAAGGTCGATTTCCAAATAGTCCAACTCTTTCAACTATCGACAGCGGTAAGTGAGCTACAACAGCACAATAAGCTTGATATAGATAATGCAGAATTGTGTAAGACTGTAGCGGATCACCAGGAACAGATAACTATACTACGTGGCTTCCTGGAGCAGATTTTGAAAGATCATGCTGCTTAGTAGGAGATTGTAGAGATGATCAGTTAAGGGGAAGTAGGAGAGATGATGAAGGAAGTGAGCCCGGTGCTCAACAGAAAGAAAGTGAGCTAGCAGATCTTACAAACAGACTGCTCAGCAAGCTACACTACAGGGGGAGTCAGGTCCGTTTTCTGGAGCTGAGAAAGATAAAGGCAAGGCTCCCGACTCTACAAAATCCGTTCAAGACGTTATGATTGGAGCATTGGCCGATTTAGAAGAAGATGTAATGTTTGACTTTGAAGATGATTTGGATCTGGAAGGAATTGAAGAAAGAGAATTTATACCTGAGGATGTTCTAGACTAGAAATCAGATGATGAAGTGTTAGAATACGAAGATGATAATGTTGATGAAGTTTTGATTCATGGAGCAATACGTGAATAATGATGAGAATGTGATAGACATATATATGCTTAACTCTGCATTAAATAATGAATCTGAATCTGACGTGCCTGACAGGGAGTTAACTAAAGAAGAGAAGAGGAGATTATGCTTCAAGAAAGAAGAGAAGAAGACAGAATTGGCAGTGAAATAGAAAATAAGGTTGCCCAGTCCAGGAAAGCTATGAGGAGGCATTCTTAGCTGGTTCTTTGACAGGGAATTGCAGCTTTTTGTTCTTAAAAGAAGAGATGGGTTTCAGTATTTAAGGAGAAAACTGAAAGTCTTTAGTACATTGCCAAAATGTGAAGTAAAGGAGTTGGCATGTAAAAATTTGATCAACCTAGGAGACGACCAATATGCTGAAGTGATAGCAAAAATTATCAAAAAAGAAGGTCGGCCTGGGAGGTTCGATAGAATTAAGCCAAGATCAGGAAAGAGAGTCATGGATGAATCAAGAATAGATCCATTGACTGGGAAGCCGTGGATGAAGATGTTCTACAAACCAGTCAGATGTCTAAGAAAGTTCCTTTAAAGCCAATGCCACAAAATTTTTTGAGTAATATGAAGTGGTGGTATGTCGATAACGAGACAGCCGAGGCAGTAATGGAAGATCAAGACGAAAAGACAATATTGAAAGTATATGATCCCTTGTATCTCATGAACCTATCTCGGGATGACATGCAGAAGCTTCATGATCAGCCAATTTTCTATCATGAAGGCTGGATATCTGAACGCCGGAAATATCATAGAGTTGTAAAGGTTTGTGTTGAGCAGGGACTTCATGCAACTAGTGTTTTGAATAAGCCTAGTTCTGTAGACTAATTAATATCTTGCTAGAAGCCATTGTCAAGGAGGAGTCTGTTGGTACACCCTGTGTGACGATAGCAGTCTAGATATGTAATAGATATTCATTTATAATAGATGAGGCTTTAATAATACAAGTTATGTGTGTTAATTCATAATTGTGTTTGATATCTGCATTTGCATATTAAGTTCTAGAGTATCAAGTTAAGTTCTAGAGTATCAAGTTAAGTTCTAGACTGTGATGATATGTTCTAGAATGTGCAGATAAGTTCTAGACTATGAAGATAAGTTCTAAGGCTAAGCCTCAAACTTAACCCCAGACGAACTTAGTGAAGCTAAGTTCGTAGGGTATTGGACATGTTCGTGGGCTTGGGCCTAAACGAACTTATCTAGTTTAGTTCGAACTTAATTAGTATAATTAGATCTTAATCCGTTGTATCGAGTAATCTTTGGTAATTACGAGTTTCAGAGCTTTGCAAGTGCACGTGCGAGCTGGAAAGTGATCAGAGAGCTTTTCGTAGCACAATACACCGCGTGGGGTCGTTTAGTACATCGGTTATCATTGTGTTCGGCTCCGGTTTCCATGCGTGATCGATCTGTTAAGTTCCTAACGAGGATTCCGCACTCGTTAGACGGCGTCGCGTCAAGATCAGATCCGTAGACGTGGTGACCTTACAAGTGGTATCATAGACATCGTGAGTGTTCTTCGTGTTCTGCGCGTTTGGTGAATGTTCATAAGGTTTCTTGACGTTTTTCTCTAATAAATCACGTGTGTTCGAAGTTTTCAGAGTTCTACAAGCAAGGTTACGGGAAAAAGTTCATATTAGTTCATCTTTTCAGTCAAAATCAATGTTTTTAAACCTAAAAACATTGGTTTAATCTGAATATTGAAAAAATCGAATCTTTGGCCGTTTCTCGAACTTGCGGCGCTCGAACATAAGGGGTGTATTAAGTTTTTCGAACTTGTCAGAATACGCTCCTCTCGAACTTGATTTAGGGTTTTTCGAATTTAATTAGGTTTTGAACTTGTCAGAGAATTCGAAGTTGTTTGGGATTCGAATTTGTTAGACCTCGAACTTAGTTGGATTTCGAACTTGTGGTGTTTCGAACTTATCAGAACTTTTAGGGTTTCTCGAACTTAAATTGTTCGAACTTGTCAGAAAATCTAGGGTTTATCAAACTTACAGACTTTCGAACTTGTTGCATTCGAACTTAACACTCAAACGAATATAATTTGCAAAACGAATTTAAAATTAAAATTATACGAACTTAATTATATCCGTAAAATTTGTTTTGAATTTATTTTTAAATTAAATTTTTTTAGTTCGAAAACTAAAAGTTTTAAAAGAATGTCGAGTTTGCATAAATTTTTGGAAATGGACCATGAAGTAGGCAAAGCTAACCCCCCACCCAAGCTGATGAAGTTACAAGATTACTACTGGTGGAAGGACAGATTTGCAGACTTTGCAAGATTTAATGACATGCGTATGTGTATATGCATTGACGAAGGATACATTCCCCCAACACAAGAGCTTGAGGGTCGATTAAAAGTTTTGACGTATCAGAATATGAAAGATGACGACAAAAATATTTATGAGGCCGAAAACCGAGCTTTTTCGTCAATTAGAATGGCACTACCTTAGGAGATTCTACACACACTTAGAAATCACAGGACTTCTAAAGTGCTTTGGGACGCTCTAGAAAAGAGGTGTGAGGGAAATCCCAGGGTAAGAAAGGGGAGAATGGAGATGTTAAAACAAAAATTTGTGATATTCAAGGCACTGAAGAATGAGACCTTGGATGAAACGATAACTAGATTTTACCGTCTGTTAACTGAACTTGATAATCACAGTGTTGAATATCAAGAAACAGAAAAGATAGAGAAGCTTCTAGATGCTTTACCTGCGAAGTGGGAGATGTACACGGCGCTGATAAAGCATGATGAAGAAAAATTTGAAAATCTCACTCTGGAAGAGGTCATTGGAACGTTAAGGGCCTACAACTTTAAGTTGCAGAAGAAGGAAAGGGAATTTAATCAAGTACAGGATCCAGAAATGTACTTCGGGAAGTCAAAGTCTTCAACATCTAGTGAACAAAAGTCGAGGGCCACAACATTCTTTTCTGGAGAAGAGTCAATACTAGTTGAAGCTGAAAAATCTGGTAATAGAGCTTTCTTAGGGTTTTCTAAACCACAATACTCAGTATCAACCTCTCAAGGTTTTACCAAGACGCCGATGAGTGCTGAATCAGCTGAGGAGCATCTAAATCTCCTAGCTTCATTTGTAACAGCATACGGCAACTGCGTTCATGCAAGTAGTGTTTTGAATAAGCCTAGTTCTGTAGACTAATGAATATCTTTAGAGAAGCTATCATCAAGGAGGAGTCTGTTGGTACACCCTGTGTGGCGATAGCAGTCTAGATATGTAATAGATAGTCATTTAAAATAGATGAGGCATTATTAATACAAGTTATGTGTGTTAATTCATAATTGTGTTTGATATCTGCATCTGCATATTAAGTTCTAGAGTATCAAGTTAAGTTCTAGACTATCAAGTTAAGTTCTAGATTGTGATGATAAGTTCTAGAATGTGCAGATAAGTTCTAGACTATGAAGATAAGTTCTAAGGCTGGGCCTCGAACTTAACCCAACCCAGACGAACTTAGCGAAGCTAAGTTCATAGGGTATTGGACATGTTCGTGGCCTTGGGCCTAAACGAACTTATCTAGTTTAGTCGAACTTAATTAGTATCATTAGATCTTAATCCGTTGTATTGAGTAATCTTTGATAATTACGAGTTTCAGAGCCTTGCAAGTGCATGTGCGAGCTAGAAAGTGATCAAAGAGCTTTTCTTGGAGCAATACACCGTGTGGGGCAATTTAGTACATCGGCTATCATTGTGTTCAGCTCTAGTTTCTGTGCGTGATCGATCCGTTAAGCGTCTAACGAGGATTCCGCACTCATTGGACGGCATCACGTCAAGATCAGATCCGTAGACGTGGTGACCTTACAAGTATAAAATAGAAATTCAAATTCCAATTTGAATTTTTCGAAAAGCAAGAACTGTACACCGCCTTCTTTCATTATCTCTATTTTCATCATCTAAGCAAATAGAAATATTTTTGGTGTTGGATTTCAAGAGTTTCAGAAACATATTTGTAAGTATTTTATTAGTGTGCTTCTTTCATATGTTTGTATTTTTCATATTTTTCTTTCGAGTTTTAGTTATCTGGTACCGTGTGTATGTGTTCGTATAAATGTCGGTGTATGAAAATCCATTATCATACATTTGGGTCTTAAATTTGAAATTGACAGTATGTATGTGTGCATAATGATCATATAAGCTTGAAAATCAAATTTCAAGACTTATACTACAACATACGACATTTAATTTGTGTTTCAATTTAAAATTTTTTGGAGGGTTAAAATGTTGTTTTTGGAACAACATCAGTAAAAGAAAAATGTTCAAAATTTGATTTGAGTAGGAACGTGTAAAGGTTTAGGTTTTAAATTCCTTGAAATAGGTTTTTGAAAATTTCAGTAGTGAAATGTGACTTAGAAAAGTTTAAAATTCTCAAACTCTGTTAATGTTTCAACAGAGTAAACTTGTGTTTTAACCCAGTTTGGCAAAAGGTCATGCGAGAAACCTTTAAGATTCATTCGAGTTTGACATGGTTAGGACATAGAAAACTTAGTATTTGTTCAAACTCGATAAAAGAGTCATACGAGAACATCTTTGTTTCCATCGAGTTTGAATGAACTTCATTCGAGAAAAGTCCATCTTTCAATCGAGTTTGATCTAAATGGGACTTAGGAGTTTTAAAACTAGCAAACTCAGTTGAAACTTCATTTGAGGGAACTTAAGAGTCATTCAAGTTTGATGCAAGTTCACCCGAGAAAATCCAAGAGTCATTCGAGTTTATCATAAGTTCATTCGAGAAACTTCAAACATTATACGAGTTTGGTTTAATTTCATCCGAGTTAACTTCTTCTTTAATCGAGTTTATCAAAATGTCAACCAAGTTTGTTTCAGTGTCAATCGAGTTGGTTCATACTTCACCCGAGTATGTTCATGACTAATTCGAGTTTATCCTTGTATATATCGAGTTTGAGGTTAAATTTTTTAAATTTTTTCTAAGTGTGGGAAATTCAATTTTTCTGAGAAATTTCACATTTTTCGAGATAAATTTTTAAAATCTGTGTTACATTAACATTGGTCTCTTAACGATTTGTGAGACCATCCGATTTTCTCAAAGGTCTCAAGTCAAGGCCCAGTAGCAACGCAATATCAATCATGAAACTAAGATAAAATTAACAGTGCGGAATTAAAGTTAAATTATAAACAGAGACAAAAGACTAAGTATAAGGTACAAACTTCTAGAGTATTTCATCAAAGCACAAATGTAAACTAGCCCAAACCCCAAAGCTCTATTATCATCCAAATACCAAGATGTTGAAACAGGTTCTAATGCACTTCAAGCTCTTTCAAGTCCCGACCTAAGAACTAGGTCCAGCCAATCCTTTGCCTTTACCTGAAAAATAATGCAACAACGGGGTAAGCTTAATTGCTTAGTGAGAATGTAGAATTTCACATTTAACATGCAATTATGAACGCGGAAGCACATGCACTGCACTCGGCTCATGCACGGCTCAGCTCTATATGCACTGCACTAGGCTCATGCACAGCTCAATCTCGAAGGGTCATTGGCCAATTAATGCTCTTTTGATGCGCGACTTTTGCTCAGCTCCCAGTCATAAAACTGTTGTTGCTCTTGAGACTTTTAGACAAATTCATAAGGAATGCTCGGATGATGATAAATCCATACACACGCATCATTAGTGGGGATCAGCCACGTACTGGGATAGCTACCAGTAAAAGCTCTATATGGATATCATCGGAATGCTCAGCTCTAGCTACCCTCTGTGCTTTCATCACGTAAATCAGCACATCATAAGCCTAACATTAACCCAACACTGAGCAATAGTGATGGTGTTAAGCTTAACAATCAAATGACTCGTCAAAGAATCGAATCTAGAAAAAGAAATACTCAGCTCAACAAATCATAGTAAATATACTATGACAATATTTCAATAAGCTCAAGATCAGATTATCAATAAATCAGAATCATGCAACAAAAGTCTCAATTCACATAATATGCAGTTAAAATGAAATCTACAACTCACTGTTACTGGTTATCTCCACTTTCTGGCTCTGGCTCAGTTGCTCTCAATCTGTTAATCATATCATTATTGATATTTATTAGCCTCAGTATCATTTGAATAATAAATTAAATGTTCATTCGTTTAATAAGCTCGAGATTCGTTAGTTTGGTCTTTTAATCTCAACATTTCGTATCTTGATTATATGCTCATCAATCTTATCAAAATCTTTCTTTAAATTCTTCATGGATCTTTGGATATATATATATATATAGTTAATCCTAAAAGCATTCATTGATATTTTATGTATTGTATACGAATTCATTTAATATATTCAAGCTTAAGGAGTGGGTTTCAAGTTTACCAATTAAATTCAAATCTGAACTCAAGCTTTAAATTCAAATTCGAAGCCTTTATGTATTAGATTCGAACACATTCGAATCTAAGAAATAGATTCGAAGCCTATAGGAAGTTAAACTCGAATCCTTGTCACAATATAAGTTAGAATCGAAGGCTATGTGTTAATTTCGAAATACCCTTCGAATCTAACATCAGATTCGAACACCTCATCAAATTCAAAGGTCTATACTCGAACCTTATTAGATTCGAAGTCCTTGTTTGAATCTATGAATAGATTCGAATTCTTATGCTAGATTCGAACTCATACTTCGAGTTTAGGGGTTAGAATCGAATGCCAATGATAGATTCGATATTCATTTCGAGTTTAATCATCAAAATCGAGTTTGTTCTTACTATCTCGAATTTGTTCATCTTTATAACTTTAAATCACCCTTTTTAAGACTAAAAATCACAAAATATGTTAAGTATTACTCCTAATCTTACTTATTTATACTTATTCTACCAATTTCTAGCTAAAACTAGTTCTAATTTCATGAAAATTTACTAATTCCGAATTTATATCTAAAAACTGAAAACATAAGAGCTTAATATGTAAATCTTACCTCAAATTCGTGCGTAATCATTCATGCAACATCATAATCTCGTAGTATTCCTCGTAATCTTCCCGATGACGTATAAATCTTGGAAATCCGACGGTCGGTTTGGTAGAAATCTTAGAGAGATGTAGAGAGAGAAAATGTCTAGAGAGAGAGAGATCTGATTTTCTAAACTTAAATTCCGTTTATATACTCTAACTAGTTACGTTTGCTACTTAACTCACTATCACTTTCGTATCTTATATATCTATTATTTAATTATCTTAATAATTATTAATCATATTTCATAATATTATAATTCAATTAAATATTTCATGACTTAATTAAATTATAATTCAAAGTAATGTAATAAAATTACATTATTGGATCGATAATCAGATATTTAGCTTGGGCTAAAAGTTGGGTTGTTACAGAATGGGCTCCACCACGCACAAACTTCGTCCCCGAAGTTAGATATGTTCGAACAGACTTGGGCAGATAGCTTTTATGATATCCTGATTCCCAATGACTGACACGAACCTTTGTGGTGTTTCCACTGAACGAGCACCATCTGTATTTCACATCTTTCTATTTCTTTAAGATTCTTACGTATAAGAATTTCAAATTTCTTCTCGTAGTTCATATTTGATTCAATATTTCGCTGTTTGTTTATTTTAGGAATTCTGAATTATTATTCATACTCGTATTATATAAGCTTTATGCTTTTCGCCATAATCAATCCAGATAGCAACTCAATACATGAGTTAGCTCATATATCTCTTTCATTTGATCTCGAGTCAGTTATGGCTTTTAAATCTCTCCTCTATACTTATTGCAAAATCTTCATTTGCTATCTTATGCAATCACATAAGAGATTTTTAAGATTTCTGATTATCAGTTATGTATTCACTTTGTGGGCTTTTGGGATTTAATTTTATATCTCATTCAATTCAACTAATATCTCTATATATTAATTAGCTCATATCTCTTTTCATTTGCTCTTGAAATAGATACAAGGCTTTTCGGGAGTCAGATATCTGTACTTTATGTTTCTTTTATTGATGATGTTACAATCATCAATCGCTTAGCCGATTTTTGATTTGTGCTGACTTGTTATGAAGACTTATAAATTTATTCGCTCTGTCAAACAAACGAAATCTATCCTCCGGCGCAACAATCGAAATCAACTCTTCGTGTAACGACTCCACCTTACCTACCTTTGTCTCCAATTACACTGCTATATCTGCCAATCTTTTACTTAAGCAGCCTGTCGAGAAGCAAAATCCTCCAAGATGATCGAGCGTTTAGAAGCCGAGAATAAGAGTTTGAGGCAAAACGTTGAAATGTTGTATTTAAAACTTATCGAACAAAACAGGAGTTATAATCGATCACATCTTCTTTGCAACGGTTTCAGCAATTGATGGATATTTCAGGCAAGTCAAACATGATCAAGAATTTGAAAAGATCATGCACTTTCAAATCTCCCGGTAAATAAGAATATTAACGACATGGAAGGCAAACGCTATGCAGAATCGAAATCCAAGGAAATGATTTTGATAGAAATCGACAATTTACTTAGGCTTTCTCGGTGTAATTCGTTAGACATGACGGAAAGATTCTGTTATTGAAGTCAGGTCTCGAGTTACCAGAGTTCCAAAACCGTCTCCACGACCATTTACATCATCTTCTACTTTATGGCCATCACCTTCCTCTATTAATTTACTGAGTAATTCGGTCAAGAGGCTTCGACAAAACTATAATCTTTAATTCTGTTTAATTATATGTATAGACTTAGGTTTGAATCTTCATTGGTGAATTTCTGAATTTGAATTACTTTACTAGTTTGACGGAAGCTTTTCATTTTATTTGCATTTAGATGGAATAGCAATTCGATATTAGATATCTCACTAGTCTCGCGTTGACATAGTGAGGATCCATCACTTACGTTTATTTTGGTATTTGACGGGCTTTTCATTGGCCATTCATGGCTAATCGCTTGACTTAACAAAGATCTCAATCTATTTCTTTATCCTTCTCGCTTTGTGCCTCTAACTTCTTTGATTCTTACTCAAGTTGTCATTGAGTGCTTAATCACTTGATTCAATTACTCTTCTCATTAATTATTTATTAGATCAGCAACTTCTACCTCTGTCTCATTATAAGACATGCTGTAATCTTTCAAATTACAAGGATTTACGAAGTAGTTTGTGTTTTGGATTATATTTTGATTTCTTAGAGCTTTTGAATCATACACGTTTCAGATTACAATACCTATATTGTCTATAGGTATTATTTCTTATTGAAAATGTATTTATATCGTAATTTCAACTGATACGACCCATATGTCGTCCGCATTATTCACTATCGATGACAAGGTTGTACAGTTAACTCACTACTTATGTTGGAATTGAAATTCATACGGTAACGGAATTAAATCATTTTAGAATATAATGTACTCAGTATTAGTTACCATTGTGGTCTTTTGGCGTCTCTGGTGTCTCCTCGGCATCCTCAGCAGTAATATGGAAAGCTCGCGCCTTTGCTGTAGGTATCTTTGTAGTACTCTGTTGAATTGCTCTGCCAACTGGTTGTTCAGGATTAATAAGCACGCGTGTATTCGGGCAATGTTTGGCATAATGTCCACACTCACCACAGTTGTAGCATACGTCGTTTCTTTCTGGGCACTCATCGCTTCCATGTCCAATCCGGTTACAAGTGTAACAGGTCACATCTCTAGGGTTGCAGCGTCCGCTATGAAATTTGTTACAACGTTTACACGGTCGTGCTCCTGACTGTATGGAATAAACTCTAGTCTTCTGAGGTGTAGAGGATGCTTGTGACTGCTGCTGACTGGACTTTGATGAACTGAAGAATCTACTGGATTTTTGTTTCTTAGGTGGAGATGGACTTGTAGAACTTATAGCAATCATAACCGGTTCACAACTCGGATCTGTGAATTCCCGCTCCACCATTCTTGCTGCTTCCACTATGCTGAGATACGTCGTGAACTTTATGCTGCTCATTTGTCTTCTATATGCTGGATTCAGACCCAGTCTGAATCGGTTTATCTTACGCTCTTCTGTTGCTACTTGATATGATGAGTAGCCGCAAAGTCTCGAGAACTCATGCTCGTATTCATCAACGGTCTTGGTTCCTTGCTTCAATTGCATCAACTGCATCTCGAGTTCGTCTTGTTTATCTGTTGGACAGTATTTGGCGTTGAACATCTCCAAGAACTGCTCCCAGTCCAATGTCATAATCGCTTCTTCACCATAAATGCTCCTTTGTGTTTTCCACCAGGCTCTAGCAGCTCCAACGAACAGTGCTGTAGCAAACTTAACTCTATTGTTGTCCAGACATTCTGAGATACTGAAGATCTCTTCAGTATGACTTATCCAATCTAACGCTTGTATTGGATCTACTGTGCCTTCAAACGTTAAGGCACCACTCGCTTTGAAGTCTTTGAATCTACAGCCTTTTGGCTGCACAACTCGCTTATTGACGTGCTCATTATCGGATTCCGATTCGCTTGACTGTTCAGTTTGCTTCTTTTTATGTTTATTTCTCTTTTCAGTTTTCTTTATTGATTCAATTTGCTCTAGCATAAACTTGTTTTGTTGCTCATTATTCTGGGTTATTAGTTGTTGCATCATTTCCAGGACTTGCTCTGGGGTCATGCCACCTGATGGTCCACCTTCTCCTGACATAGCTCTGAAATTCAAATCACTAAATATTTAGATCATTAGCCTAGCACATTGTACCCTTTCATGCCCCGTCTTATTAGTCTCTGAAACCTATCTTAGTTCAAGTCATCCTGTCATGATTGATACTATAGCATTGCACAAGTTTGAGATCATGTATTACATGTAATACAATGATTCACTCAAACTATTGCTCTGATACCATCCTGTGAGACCCTCCGATTTTCTCAAAGGTCTCAAGTCAAGGCCCAGTAGCAACGCAATATCAATCATGAAACTAGGATAAAATTAACAGTGCGGAATTAAAGTTAAATTATAAACAGAGACAAAAGACTAAGTATAAGGTACAAACTTCTAGACTATTTCATCAAAGCACAAATGTAAACTAGCCCAAACCCCAAAGCTCTATTATCATCCAAATACCAAGATGTTGAAACAGGTTCTAATGCACTTCAAGCTCTTTCAAGTCCCGACCTAAGAACTAGGTCCAGCCAATCATTTGCCTTTACCTGAAAAATAATGCAACAACGGGGTAAGCTTAATTGCTTAGTGAGAATGTAGAATTTCACATTTAACATGCAATTATGAACGCGGAAGCACATGCACTGCACTCGGCTCATGCACGGCTCAGCTCTATATGCACTGCACTAGGCTCATGCACAGCTCAATCTCGAAGGGTCATTGGCCAATTAATGCTCTTTTGATGCGCGACTTTTGCTCAGCTCCCAGTTATAAAACTGTTGTTGCTCTTGAGACTTTTAGACAAATTCATAAGGAATGCTCGGATGATGATAAATCCATACACACGCATCATTAGTGGGGATCAGCCACGTACTGGGCTAGCTACCAGTAAAAGCTCTATATGGATATCATCGGAATGCTCAGCTCTAGCTACCCTCTGTGCTTTCATCACGTAAATCAGCACATCATAAGCCTAACATTAACCCAACACTGAGCAATAGTGATGGTGTTAAGCTTAACAATCAAATGACTCGTCAAAGAATCGAATCTAGAAGAAGAAATACTCAGCTCAACAAATCATAGTAAATATACTATGACAATATTTCAATAAGCTCAAGATCAGATTATCAATAAATCAGAATCATGCAACAAAAGTCTCAATTCACATAATATGCAGTTAAAATGAAATCTACAACTCACTGTTACTGGTTATCTGCACTTTCTGGCTCTGGCTCAGTTGCTCTCAATCTGTTAATCATATCATTATTGATATTTATTAGCCTCAGTATCATTTGAATAATAAATTAAATGTTCATTCGTTTAATAAGCTCGAGATTCGTTAGTTTGGTCTTTTAATCTCAACATTTCGTATCTTGATTATATGCTCATCAATCTTATCAAAATCTTTCTTTAAATTCTTCATGGAACTTTGGATATATATATATATATAGTTAATCCTAAAAGCATTCATTGATATTTTATGTATTGTATACGAATTCATTTAATATATTCAAGCTTAAGGAGTGGGTTTCAAGTTTACCAATTAAATTCAAATCTGAACTCAAGCTTTAAATTCAAATTCGAAGCCTTTATGTATTAGATTCGAACACATTCGAATCTAAGAAATAGATTCGAAGCCTATAGGAAGTTAAACTCGAATCCTTGTCACAATATAAGTTAGAATCGAAGGCTATGTGTTAATTTCGAAATACCCTTCGAATCTAACATCAGATTCGAACACCTCATCAAATTCAAAGGTCTATACTCGAACCTTATTAGATTCGAAGTCCTTGTTTGAATCTATGAATAGATTCGAATTCTTATGCTAGATTCGAACTCATACTTCGAGTTTAGGGGTTAGAATCGAATGCCAATGATAGATTCGATATTCATTTCGAGTTTAATCATCAAAATCGAGTTTGTTCTTACTATCTCGAATTTGTTCATCTTTATAACTTTAAATCACCCTTTTTAAGGCTAAAAATCACAAAATATGTTAAGTATTACTCCTAATCTTACTTATTTATACTTATTCTACCAATTTCTAGCTAAAACTAGTTCTAATTTCATGAAAATTTACTAATTCCGAATTTATATCTAAAAACCGAAAACATAAGAGTTTAATATGTAAATCTTACCTCAAATTCGTGCGTAATCATTCATGCAACATCATAATCTCGTAGTATTCCTCGTAATCTTCCCGATGACGTATAAATCTTGGAAATCCGACGGTCGGTTTGGTAGAAATCTTAGAGAGATGTAGAGAGAGAAAATGTCTAGAGAGAGAGAGAGATCTGATTTTCTAAACTTAAATTCCGTTTATATACTCTAACTAGTTACGTTTGCTACTTAACTCACTATCACTTTCGTATCTTATATATCTATTATTTAATTATCTTAATAATTATTAATCATATTTCATAATATTATAATTCAATTAAATATTTCATGACTTAATTAAATTATAATTCAAAGTAATGTAATAAAATTACATTATTGGATCGATAATCAGATATTTAGCTTGGGCTAAAAGTTGGGTTGTTACACGATTGACTTTCGAATCCTAACAATAATATTTTAATATTATTGTCTGGAATCCCGATGCTTTAAACAATGTAACACATATTTTTCTAATTTATTGCTAAATGTTTTATTTCTCTATCTGTAGGATTCAGTTTGTTTTCCTGACATATCTAACATGTTTGTTATTTTTATAGGTAACAAATGGCATTCCAAACCCCCACCCATAACTCAAATTCGTCAGACTCCCATTCCTCATCAAATCATACCTTGGTTTCAAAACCAATCAAATCAGCATCTGTAACAAGACCATCACCATCATCCCCGATCCCAGAAACCAAACTCATCAAACCCAAACATTGTATAACCCTGCTTGATAACAATCACCGGTTTGATCCAAATTCTATAAAAGTAAGCCACCCGGTGATTGTAGAAATCCTGAAAGGTCACCCTCTCTGTTACCTTTTGAAATACAAACCTTCCATTCCTCAATTCTACTTACATCAATTCTGGCACACAATTAAATTTGTGTCTAATGTAGGTGATTATCATTTCAAGGTCACCATTGACCAGTACAAATCCAAAATCACCCTTGCAAGACTGCGTCATAATCTGTTTCTGTAGGTCCCAAAAGGTTTCCCTAGTATGTTGTTGTAAGCTGTAGAAGGGGGGGTGAATACAGCTACTTATAATCTCAACACATTTTTCTCAATGTTTGTATGTATATATCAACAAATGTTAATTACAAACAAGTTTGAACTGTAGAATGGTTCAAACTGAGATGACTGAACAACAGATAGACAACTAATCTAAGACTAGTTACAATGAATTCACTTACTAAGATGTACTCACTGATTTTACAAGACAGACAGACAGCTTGAACGAGAACAGCTTGCACACACTCAACTATTCTCTTCTAAGCAGACATTGCATGCATGAAAACACAATTCTTTGCACTTCTGGATATCTCTGTCTTGGTTATCTCACATTCTTTAAAAGCTTCCTTTTATACTCTCTCAGAGAATACTGGTGAATCATCCTCATTGGATGCAGGGATAGTGGAGTGCCTTTCCAAAAAGACAAAACTGCTTTTCTGCATATTCTGACAAAACAACATTTGTCCCTATGTAGCACAATCTTTGTCTTTTCCTTTTTGTCTCTGTTCCAGATTGCTTTACCTTAATAAGAAATGTCAACTTTAATCCTTTCCTCTTCTTGTATAGCCATTTTGATATAAGAAATGGTCTATCACCCATTTCAAATATCCACTTTATCTTCATGTATCATAACAGCTTGGGCAGTGTAACAGCTTCTGATTTTCCACTTTGTCTTCGACTTGCAAACTGATCTTTTCGTCCAAGACAGTACATGATGACATGGAAACAAATTCCATAAAGTGTATAACATGTTCAAGAAGAACAGGTTCTGTTCACAAATAATAGAACACTTAGTTTTGGTCCAAGCTGCATAACAGGCATAAGCAGCGTAGACAGTTTATGTCCAGCCTGTCCAACAGAATAGGACAGCTTGGGAAATCAGCCTAAGTTACAACTAATGTAACAGGGTGAGAAACTTTGACTAATATTGCAATTCATATATCAGGTTTCAATAAGGCATAAACATGCCATAAATTATACCTTTTAAGTGTATCAAACAGGTTTGATTTATAATCGACCCCTATGATATAGAGTAGGTTTGATTGAGGCTTTTTTGTGCCTAACAATCTCCCCCTATTTGCAATAATCAGTCAAAGCTGATTATAGCTATCACTATGTATTTTCACAATACATTTGCTGAAATGAAAGTACAACAATGAAGTAAAGTAAAATATTAGTTTATACATACTGATATTGATTTAAACAACACAGGTTTTTACATAAGTACAACTGATGTACTGAGATACACTACAACTGATGTAATAAAGTACAACATATGTACAAGAAGACAATTTCAACAAGTTTAGACTGTTGATGTTCGGAGCAAGTAATGGCAAGCCTTTCCAACGTATGGACAACTTCCATTCTTCATTTACCCAGTAACAGATGGACCTTGAAGTTGTTGTTGTTCAACCTTCTCATATGCCTTTTCAATTCTGGAATCAATTTATTCTATCTCACTTTTAAGGAACAAGAAGTCAGGACTCTCCATCTTGCATGCTGTTCAAAAGCCTTTGAGAGTCTGAATGCAATGATTAGCTTAAGGACGGCTTTATGAAGATGTAAAGCTCTTTGGAAACACATTTTCTATGTCAAGGGGTCCACAAAGAATACCCCAACTTCAGGCTCTTCAGTAAATTTATCTTCATCAGGCTCAACTCCCTCAGGCAGGATATGATCAATCCCTTTGATTTCAACAGCATACATACCCTGTTCAATCATCATGATGAGCTCTTCAAGCTCTGTATCCTTTTTCTGCCTCCTAGGCTTAATCTTGGGTTCCACCAATGAGGTACCATTGATTTGTTCTTCAGGTTTCAAGCCCAGGTCTTTCACTTTTTCCATCAGCTTTTTGACATATGCACTGACAGCTTTAGCAGTATCATATTTTGATCTGCTCAGGGCAAAAACCAATTCAACCCATTCCCTATACCCAATGCAGGCAACATCAGTGGACTCGTAAGCTTCTAATTCAGGACCATCAGCACCGTGCCTTGTAATCTGAAGTCTCCACTACTTACCTTTTCTTGATATGGGGACAGCTTTGACGATTGTTTCCTTGGTAAGTCTTATGTTTGGAACATCAAAGAATTCTTCCTTGCCATATTATCAAAGTGGACTTGGGCTTTAGCTGATGAAGATACAGACTTTGATTTGGACACCAAGACATGTGCACTTTGTTCCTTCTCTCCCTCTTTATTAACCACTGACTCATTGGCAGCTTCTATCAATTTCCTTTGAACATCCAAAGAGGGCATTTTGATCTTTCTTGCCTCCTTGTATGCAAGGGCTTTAGTAGAAGCTTCTTCCTTCTTTTGTCTTTCAAGAATCTCAAGCTGCTCTTGTTTCCACTAATAATAAGTCTCTAGTGGAATTCCCATATCTTTGGCCTGAGATTTGTCAAACTTTAATTAAGCAGCTTTGAGAGAGTCAGTGTCTACAGAGGATTTCCCTTTCCCTTTTCCTGCTCTGGTCAGAACAGCTTCAGTTTCCTCATCTTCCTCCTCTTCAGTTTGTTCCAACACCAAGTGTCTCCTTCTGCTTGGCCCGTCCTCAGGAATGGACTCCTCCCCCTTAGATGGTGCAGGGTTCGGAGATCCGGCCTGAGTAGTCTGAGCAGCGGTTGCAGAGACAGTTGAGGTACCTACAGATTCACTAGTTTGGACTTGTCCTGCTGCTTGGGTTACTTATGTTGATTTCTCCTTAGAGGGAGATGAAGATTTCTCCCACTTAGACTTTTTCTACAAGGCAGATTTAGACTTCTCCCCCTTTAAAGGAGATGGAACTTAGCCTTCAACATCAGGTATGCCTGAAGGAACGAATCCAACAGGCTGGACAGCAGCAGGTTTGCTAACAGGTCTTGAACCAACCAGGCTATGCACTAAGAAAGCCAGGTTGTCCTTAACTTCTGCCAGCTGGGTAACACAGGTTTGAAGAGAAGAGGAATAAGAAGTGGCAAGGGATGACAGCTAGGAAATAGCATCCCTATCATTTTCTGTAAACACCAAACTTTTAAGTTGTGCAAGAGTGAGTTCAAGGGACTCATGCATATCATCAAAGTTTGCTGCCACAGAATTTGACAGGGATACCACTAAGGTATTTAGAGAAGCTAGTGTGGATGGCAAGGTGGTAGAACAAGTTTCAGCAAGACCTGACAACTATTGGGAAACAACAGCCAAGCTAGACACAGAGTCCTATTGGTGAGTAAGAATAGAGGATATGGAGGAGGAGAGTTGTTGCAGCTATGCAGTGGGTGCAAGCACCTGAGAAGAATGATCAGGTTGGGGAGCTGTTGGAAAGTAAGTCTTGAACGAATCAAGAAAACCTTGAATCTGACAAACATGGAGTCTGTGATGAGAGATGGAAGGGAAGTCATAGAAGATTCCAAAGAACCAACTTTGTTGGACAGCACAGAAAGCTAGTCCTTCAAAGAAAGTTCTTTGTGGGATAGAGGTGTATGGGTTGACTATTTGGATTGAGTGGATGGGGATGAGTGTGATGGTGAGGATAGTGGAGTTTGGGGATCAGTGGGTGATGGTAGAGATACTTTAGACAGCAATTCCATAGCCTGGGCATAATTTAAATGGCCCAGCTTGGAAGGATCAAGGGTACCTTCAGCAGTGGCTGTAGCTGCATCATGAGGTGAAGGCATTGGAGATGGTGGCCATTCAGATGTTACTAGGATTGTAACATCTTCATCAAGACCTTGGGTGGTTCCCTCAGTAGTGCCTTGGTTTGCAGGCACCTCTTCATGGGAGAGGGGATATGCATTTCAACATCATCAGTGATGAAAGTTGATGATGGAATGTGCATTTGGGGAGCAACTTCACTAGATGGATGTTCCATTCCCTAAAGTTCATCAGTTTGAGTTGTTGGTCCTTCAACAGCTGTTTGGTTTTGAACAGCTATGTCATGAGGAACAGAAGATGGAGGCTGATCTGTTGGATGGTCTATTCCAGCAGCTTTGGCACCTCATGCAAACTCAGGTTGTGTAGAAGAAATATGAGGTGGAGACTGGATGGACGAAGTATAGAGTAGAGTGAACTCCTGTCTTTCAAAATCCTAAGCCTGTTGTGAGGCTGGGATAGTGGATGTGGTAGTCTCCATTTGTACAACTGGTTCCTGTTGTGAGGAACAAAAGGGTGTAGGCTGACTTGGGGTTGACTCGGTTTGTTGTGAAGCCTGCTCCAAATTAGATGCACTTACTCCCAAAATAGGAGAAGCAAAGGCAACAGGGGTTGCTTCTTTTGCAACTGACTCCTGTTGGGAAGGGTCAGAGGAGCTAGTTTGAGTAGATGGTTTCTTTTTGGCTAAGCATTTCTTCCTTAGCCTGTTATAGGTTGTGAGAGGATGTGGAGGACGGATGTTGTGAAGAGGTGATGTGGGGTTCTGTTTGGACTGGTGGCGAGACCGGGCTAGAAACAAGAGGTTATTCTTGTACCATAGTCTCAGGTGACACAGAGGCACCAGCCACAAAGGCTTCAGGTTCAACGAATGAACCAGTGTGACTAGCCTGCTCCCCCTCAGCCACTGAGGCTGATGCGGCAGATTAATCTGTTTTATCCTTCTTGCGGACAGGCTCAACTTCACTTGTTTTCAAGGCACGTTTTACCATTTTAGGCCTTGATTTGGATTTTCCTTTGGGAGCAGTGACTGGATTCACCTTCTAAGTAGAAGGTTCTTCCACCAAACAAAGCAACCTCTTCATTGGTGTATACAGAGGAGGTTCATTTTCAAGTACTGGGGTATAGAATACCCTAATTCCAATTACAAGAAATGCAGCAGTAGTCAAGAGAGGTTGGGATTTGTAAAGATGCTCACCACAAATGTGCTTGAAGACGAGGCTCAAAAACCTTGGGTATCTGACAGCAGCTAGACGTTGTTCTTGTTGCACCAGGTTCCTCAAATTCAGGAATATCCACCTTGCCATGTTCAGAGTAGTCTCATCCACAAGCTGTAGGACTATGGGTACCTCATCCTGCTGAGTTGGTCAAATGATCCAACTTTGTAGCTGAGACTCATCACCACTGAGGCAAAGAGAAAAATGTATGTTGGGGAGAGATCCCTTTTGAACAAGGTTGCACCCACCTTTGGTTCTGCTACACCACATAAGCGTAGCAGATTGCCCATCTGTTCTTCTTCAGGCTGAGCTTTGTCATATTTGTCAGCCACTGGGAGATGAAGTACTTCCGTGAGAAGAGTAGTAGTGATCTCAACAGTTTGAGAGCCGTTGAGAATGGTTCCTCTGATGGTTTTGGTAGAGGGATCATACGAACAAGTGCACCAAAACACATAGACCATCTCCTGGTACATGACACTAGGAGATGCTGTCATAGCATAATGCAGATGATGGTCTTGTAGAAACGCCACCATAGATTCATAACCCTTCCCAGCATAGTTTTTGGGAATGGTTAAGTTTGCAATGTAGTTGGTGGTTTGATTGTGAGCATGGTGTTGACAGAGGGGTGCTTCTCAACATCATCACCAACGAACACAGGTGTTGGTACACCCTGTGTGACGATAGCAGTCTAAGCGATCTAACATTTTGGTTTAAGTAATATTCAAAGTATTGAGAATTAACAAGTGTTTGATATATATGTTTATGTATGTTTGACAGTTATTGATTGTATGTTTGAACTTGATGTAACGTATTACAAGAAGTTCAAACATAAAGATCAAAGATAAATTCAATCATAAGTTAAAAACATAAGTTTCAAATACAAGTTAGTCAGATTCGAATTCTATAAGGATTGACATTCGAATCTATGTCAGATTCGAATGTAATCCTAGGTAGATTCGAATGTAGGCAGATTCGAAAGTGTCAGTGAGGACAAACTCGAATGGGCCTTGGGCCGGATTCGAGTTTGGCCCATGTCAGACTCGAATTAGCCTCTATAATTAGGGATAGACTCGAAATATTATCAGACTTTTTGCAGAATTCGAGAGTGATTAAGCATTAAGCGATTTCGAGTTTATCATCAGTGTTAGTATCGTTTCGGAGAGAATCTTCTAGTAGGTGCGTTCTTGTGTAGTTCATACAGCTTGTTGATAGTCTCCGTGTTTCTAGTGAGAGTTGTTACCGTCTACCCGTTAACGAGGATTCCGCACTCTTTGACGGTTCCGCGTCTAGATAGATCTGTGTACGGTAGACCTTACAAGTGGTATCAGAGCCAACGGGGTGTTCTTCGTGTTCTTCGTGTTCATCTAGATATATCCTAGGTTTCTTGACGCTTTTTGGACGGTTTTTCACTCCAATTCGTGTTTTTCGTGTTTTTCGAGCTTAGCAAATTGTCATCCGGGAAATACTTTGTTGTTTTTCACGTTCTAGGACAAATTCACCGAAGAGAGTCGTAAATCAATCTAGGTCTGGACCTCAACCACAATATAGGAGCACAACACCTAGCAGAGCATACACTCCGGTTAGGTCACACACTCCTATTAGACATCACACACCGGTAAGAGCTCAGGGATCACAATCTGAAATGCAATATAATCGGAATTATTCTAGAGCTCCACAACAAATGCCTACTCAAAGGCAAAGAGTGAATTTACATCACTCGGCACCACAACAAACTCCTGTTCAACGACCCAAGTCACCTGAAAGGCAAGATGGGTATTTGAAAGGGTTTAAGTATGTGGACGAGAATGGTATAACCAAGTCAGTTATGGCTTGGGTTCCCCGTGATAACTAACCTATTTTCTTTCATGTGCAGGAGATTACCACATGTCCAAACAACAAATGGTTCGTCGACAGTGGATGCTCCAGGCACATGACAGGGGAAAGAAGTCTCCTTACAGAATTCAAGGGTGGGAATCGGGGATTTGTATCATTCGCGGGAAATAAAGGAGGAAACATCACGGGTACCGGAGTGGTCACTAATGGGACGATCAAGTTGGACCAAGTTTATCATGTTGATAAACTGGTTCACAATCTCATTAGTGTATCTCAAATCTGTGACAAGAAGAATTCAGTGTTGTTCACAGACACTGAAGCATTAGTGCTAAAACCGGGATTCAAGATTCCTGGAGAATGGGTATTGATGCGGGCACCAAGGAAGAATGACTTGTACATGCTTGATATGAACAAGCCAGAGACTTCGATAGGGCCAATCTGTTTGTTATCCAAAGCTTCGGAGACGGAATCGGTATTGTGGCACAGACGCATGGCTCACTTGCACCTAAGAAAGATGAACTACATAACGAAAAATGGATTGGTGCAAGGTGTGCCTATGAAGAGTTTTCAGTTCGAGGACAAGTGTCTACCATGCAAGAAATGCAAACAACATAAGAAGACACACAAGTCCAAGACGCAGAACTCCATAACCTCTACATTTGATTTGTTGCATATGGATCTATTCGGACCAATCAACAAAAGGAGTATAGGAGGTAGTTGGTATTGTTTGGTTATCACTGACGATTACTCACGATTTTCTTGGGTTTTCTTTTTAGGTACAAAGGACGAGACGGCTTCCAAGCTCATCGGGTTCTTAGACCGAGTGAAGAATTCCTATGGAACACGGGTTAAACGGATTCGTAGTGATAATGGAACTGAGTTCAAAAACACTGTAATTGGTGTATATTGCCTCTCAAAGGGCATAGTGCATCAATTTAGTGCACCATATGAGCCTCAACAAAATAGGGTGGCCGAACGGAAAAACAGGACACTGATTGAGGCTGCAAGGACTATGCTTTCGGATTCAAAGCTTCCTACCATGTTTTGGGGGGAGGCAGTGAATACCGCGTGCCATATTTTAAACCGAGTCCTTACAGTCAAATCTTTGAACAAAACCTGTTATGAAATTTTGAATAAACGGCCACCTAATTTAACTGGCTTCGAACCGTTTGGGGTACCATGCACTCTTTTGCGAACTAAACATCAACCTAAGTTTGGTGAAAAGGCTGACGAAGGATACTTCCTAGGTTATGTGCCGAACTCACCAAACAAACGGGTTTTTAATAAAACAAATGGTACAGTGGAAATTGTGTATAACATTGAAGTCACAAGTTATACACATATACCCCAAACAGGTCCGGAATGGATATTTGACTATGATAAATTATTTGAGTCATTTAACATTCCTTTGGATGAAAATGCAGGTACAATCGAAAAGACATGGCGACGTTACATCTGAATGACGAAGGTCATACTTTTCCGAGGACTACATTTCAATCCACATCCGAGCCTACTGCGACTGAATATGGATCTCCAGAAGTTACTAATCCAGAGGCAACTTCAACTGAGAATCAGACTCAGACAACAAATTTCAACTCTGAGGAAACTGTCCACGAGGAGGAAAATGTGATATCTGAGGCTGTTCCCGCATTAGGTGAAGTAGGATCTAACTTAGGAGATAATCTGAGTGTTGACGAGATAGAGACCTCTAGGATCAACAAGAATCATCCTATAGAAAGCATCATAGGAAATCCTAACGAGGGTGTGAAGACTAGGAGTAGTTTAAATAACAACACTGTGCTGTTGTCGATGATAAACGACTCCGAGGCATATCATACCTGTCTCTACTCTTGTTTCATTTCGTAAGTAGAGCCTAAGAATGTGCAAATGGCACTAAAGGATAACTCCTGGGTTGAAGCGATGCAGGAAGAACTTTCGCAGTTTAGGAAACTAGAAGTGTGGGAGTTAGTTCCATTACCTCGAGGGGAAGTTGCCATAGGAACCAAATGAGTTTTTAAGTGCAAAAGAGACGATCGGGGTATAGTCACTCGCAACAAGGCTAGGCTAGTTGTAAAGGGTTTCAATCAAGAGGAGGGAATCGATTACAATGAGGTGTTTGCGCCAGTAGCAAGGCTGGAAGCCATTAGGTTGTTTCTAGCTTTTGCCTCCTTCAAGGGCTTTAAGGTATATCAACTAGATGTTAAGAGTGCTTTTCTATATGGAAAAGTGAAGGAGCTGGTGTACGTAGAACAGCCGCCCGGATTTACAGATCCAAAATATCCTGATAGAGTATATCGTTTAGATAAGGCTCTATATGGATTGCATCAGGCACCAAGGGCGTGGTATGAGACACTATCCAACCATTTATTAGAAAACGGGTTTGAAAGGGGTAGGATAGATAGTACGTTGTTCGTTAAGAGAAAGGGAGAACAGTTCATCTTGGTACAAGTGTACGTAGATGATATCATTTTTGGATCATCAGACGAACAAATGTGCAAAGATTTCGAGAAGGTGATGAAGTCGAAATTCGAGATGAGTGCTATGGCAGAGTTGAATTTCTTTTTGGGGTTACAAGTTGACCAGAAGAAGGATAGTATGTTTATCCATCAGACGAAGTATGTCTATGACATATTAGAACGCTTCGGGATGGAAGGAACAAAATTGACTGCCCATTTCAGCACGCCGATTCAAGTGAATCACAATCTCGGACCGGGTACCGAAAGTGAGTGTGGATCCGACATTATATCGGGCCATGATTGGATCCCTTATGTATTTAACTGCTTCAAGACCTGACATCATGTTTGCTGTGTGTATTTGTGCTAGGTTTCAAGCGAATCCGAAGGAGATGCATATGAAAGCTGTGAAGCGGATTCTACGATACCTCAAGTCGAAACCGAAGCTGGGACTTTGGTATCACGATGAGGGAGATCTAGAGTTGGAGGCATTCACGGATTCTGACTACGGAGGATGCAGCTTTACGCGCAAATCAACAACTGGAGGTTGTCAATTCCTAGGAGGGAGACTGGTATCCTGGCAATGCAAGAAACAGACATCGGTAGTCATGTCAACGTGCGAGGCCGAATATGTTGCTGCTGGAAGTTGCTGCTCACAGGTTCTGTGGATACAACAACAATTGCGGGATTACGGTTTGGCTTACACTCAAACTCCAATTAGGATAGACAATCAATCTACAATTGCTATAACTAACAATCCAGTAAAACAAAGCACATAGACATAAGGCATCATTTTATTCGTGATTGTGCTGAAAATAACTTAATTAAATTGGTAAAAGTGGCAACGGACGATAATAATGCAGATTTATTTACCAAAGCATTTGATAAGTCACGGTTTGAATATTTAATTCAACTAAGTGGAATGCGCAACCCAGAGTAATTTGACCTTAGTGGTAGTTTATTTCCTTTTATAGCAGTAGTATTTCTTTCTTTTTATAGTAAGTCTGCTAATTTAGGAAAGTTTCTATTTTTAGTAAGTTAGTAGGTTATCTTCTTTTATTGTTATTTCTTATGAAAAACAAAAGAAAAAAGGGAGAAAATCATAAAAAGAAAAAAAGAGAATATTAGAAAAAGGAGTTAAGTCTTAGAAGCATAGGTTCAAAGTGACGAAAATTAGCACAGTCGTTACAAACTCTAAGTGTTTAGGCTTTCACACATAATGCACCTAAAATTCTAAGTGTTATACTTTATTTTAGTTTGATGTGTTGGTAGGCATAATACATATAGGGAGTCCGAAGGCTAATAAAATAATCAAGAAAAAGTCAAACGTGTCCCTGACTTAGACGTATAACCAATCGGTCCTAATTTTTATGTACAAGACATACAAACTTTGAGTCTAAATGAGGTATGCAAACTTTCTGGGGATGTATAGCAACATCAAATACATCTAGAAATGGAAAACATAGAAAAATCATAAGGAATTGAGAGTCAAAAACATGTAACTCTGTTGTACGTAAGTACAGACCTGTTGCCTCTGTTTAGATTCGGGTTAGCAAGGTAAGTCGCTTTGTTGTACGTCGGTACAGACCTGTCACCGTTGTCTTGCTAGCTTTAAGAATAAACCTTAAGTCAAACTAAGACACTTTGTTGTATGAAAATACAGACCTATGTCCGATGTTTGTCTTTTAAAGAAAGTTTGCAAATACCAACAAGTTAGAATCTTTGTCTGTATGCCTTGATCATGAAAGTATGTCTATGTCTGAGTCACGTAAGATAATTTCATGATAAATAAAAATGCCAAGGGATATTCCGATATGTAGCATGTTTAAAGGGGTAAATACCAACAATCGGCTAAATGGGTATTTCACGACAAACAATCAAAGGAGTCAAAAATTCCTAAGTGTGAAAGCTTAAGTACTGAAAGTGAGTATCTGACACCGCTATCTGATTGAACCTTTCTTGGACTATGCTCATCAAAAATAATTGGTTAAGTGTTTAGCATAGGTTGTAAATTTTAATAAGTGTAGTTTAAGTCTAAGTTAAATTTTTTGTCCAAAATTTTAAAATTTTATTTTTACTTTTACTTATTTTAATTTATGTTAGTTTATTTTATTTTATTTTATTTTATTTTTAATTTACTTAGGAAAAAGGTCAAAAAATTACTAAGGGTGCATTCATAGTTGAATAAAATAAACACTGCGTGAAAATCTTGTGCTTAGGGTAAAGGATTTGGCATAGTTTAGTCTGTTACACAATATCTTTGAAAAGGTTGAAAAAGTTGAATTTATTTCAAAATTTTCGAAATTTTCTAAGTGTTTGGGGTAATTCGAGTTTAGGTCAAACTCGAATCCGGTTGATCTCGAATCTGTCATTAGACTCGAAGGTAGGTATTATAAATAGGTTAACAATAATCGTCATTACTCTTACCTGTTTTCGAATCTGTTCCTTCGAATCTATCCAGCGATCTCGAATCTATTTCCTCGAGTCTACCGTTTTCACTAAAAACCACTATTTGTCGAGTTTCTTGCTTGAGTGTTCGATTCTACTGATACATCTAGGTATAAACAACTGGTTTGTACAAGATTCAAGTAGTTTTATACACCATTTAAGTCAAAATCACCAATTTTTGAAGGTTTGATGGTCGAAATCGTGTTTTTCAAAATTACTATGTTTGGACCGGTAAAAAGTCAAATTAAAGGCACATATCTGAGATTAGAACCTAGTTGGACTAATGTATGTGATTTTCTAAGTTCAAAATGGTTAAAATCATAGTGTTTGGTGATGGTGTTGGCCGACGAATTCGAATCTGTTCCCGACCATTCTCGAGTTTGTCTGTAAACTCGAGAAGGGCATTAGATTCGAGTGTAACATCAAACTCGAAAAGGGGTTTATTCGAATCTGTTTATTCGAATCTGTCAATTTATTTTTATTATTTAATTTAAATTTTATTAAACTTGTAGAAATTCATTTGTGTTGGATTTTGTACTTAAACAAGTTCAAAATAAAACAAATTTGAATTTAAGCAAGTTTATTGATTTTTAATAATTCTAATAGTTTATCTATTGTGCAGATATGGCTGATCGAGTATTTGTGCCTAAGCATAATACGGTCATTCCCCCCGACCATCATATCCCTGAGGCACAGGGTTTTCGTCAGATGTTGGATTTCCTAGTAGAGTCTAGGATTGCATTTGCATTGTCTCATAACATTCAAATTGTTATTTCATATGTACGGCAGTTTTACGAGCATCTACAAGTTGATTGCACTGTCACCCCGATAGTTCTAAGGACTAGAATAGCTGGACAGCCGCTAGTCTTTTCTGCTGATATGCTGCGTCAGAATCTACAGCTGGGTTCTCAAGAAGAAGAAAATGGACCTATTGACTTTCCCTTAAGTATTAGGCAAGCAGCTTTTCTAAGGATGGGTTACAGCTTGGATGTTACTAAAACATCGTATATGAAGAGTGGGCTAATAGGTCAATGGAGATTTTTGGCACATGTGTTTATGGTCTGTTTTGCGGCCAAGAAAGCTGGATTCGATTATATCGTCTCGAAGATCCAATCCGGGATGATCGCTTTAGTTTATAATCGCCGCTTCAGCTTTTCTGAAATGTTTTTCTCGGAATTCGTTCATCAAATTACGGCTCCAGAGCAGCAACAATTTCTCCTATATCCTCGTTTCATAATGATGCTCATCAGGCATTTCTTGCCGAATTTGCCGCAGGAAAATGAGATTCAGAGTGTAGCTGTGATTGACAAAAGGATTTTTGCTGACTGTTCTGCGCATAGAGGAAGGTTGGCAGTTCCAGTCGAACGACCATTGTTTGGGGCAGTTATAGACAGGAACTTTGAAGCACCGGATAATGCCAACTGGGCAGGTGAAGTAGAGGTTCAACTTAGACAGCCACAACCACAACGACAGCAACCGCGTGCCCAGCAACAAAGGAGACGCCAACGAACATCCGCGAGTCAAACTCAGGCAACTAGGCCTTCTACAAGTCAACAGCAAGAGGTACAAGAGGCAGGCCCTTCAAATGTACCGATTGAATCTGATCAGTTGTGTCAAACACTGCATGAAATTTGGGAAGCTGGTCCTCATGCCAACGAAGAAATATCTGCAGCGTTAATTGGAGAATTGCTAGAGCCTCCAGAGGGAGAAGATGATGTCTTGAGGGAAATTGATGAATATGAACCGGAGCAAACTGGTAATGACTTGTCATCCTCAGCAACTGAGTCAGAAAATTTGGAGGAGATAGAGGTTGAAGCTCCAGAGTCCGTATCTACAGAACCTCCTGTTCAAATGCGAACTTATGGATCAAGGTTAGTAGTGTCTGAAGAAGCTTCAAGGCGGCGAGCATCAAGAGAGTCTGATGACTCTGATTTTGAAGAAGAAGAGGTCGCTCCATTAGTGACGAGACAAAGGGCTAAGCGTCATCGCTTTATGCAAGGAGCTACTTCCGCTTCAGTAGCACAGCCTGAAACAGTCCAACCTCCACCTACTCAATCCACCATACCACCATCACCACCACATGCTGAACCATATATCCCATCACCGATCATTCCAACTCCAATTCAATCCATCCCATCTACTTCATCCACATACACTGACAATCAAAGGTTTTTGCAGCAAAAAGAAAGAGTTGACTTTCAACAGATCCAGATCTTAGGCCTAACGACGGCAATCAGTGAGATTCAGAAGCACAATGCAAATCTGGATAACGAGAATGTCGATCTGAAAAAGATAGTGGACAAAGTGCAGGAAGAGAACTTGGAGCTAAAAACTTTTGTCGCTGATCAAGCAGCTGAAATAAGGTCGATGCGCTCCCTAATTGAGCAATTACTGAAAAATATAAAGGCTCAGGGGGAGACATCGTGCCGTGATCAAGAAGTGCGCAGGGATGATGATGATGATGATAATGAAGATGGAAATGGCAATGATCCCAGCACACAAAGAGAGATTGAGCCAGTAGTTTTTTCTGCTGCTCAGGATGCTCAGACTCAGGGGGAGCCGAGTCAGTTGGAAGACACGCTAAAAGACATTGGGAAGCGATATGATAGACACGCTAAAAGACATTGAGGAAGAGTTGATGGAATTTGATTTTGAAGAAGAAATAGAAGAGTTGGAGGAAGGGGAATTTGTACCTGAGGAGATTGTTGATTGGAGATCCGACGACGAAGTGATAGAGGACGAGGACGATAACGTTAATGAGGTGATCATAAACTCACAACCTATTACGGAATTGTATGTGCACAATAATTACAATGTGATTGACATAGATTACATCAAGATAGCCTCAGTCGAAGACTCATAACTTGAAGAAGCAGAGAAGGAGCCATCTAGGGCTGAGTTGATGAAGCTTTGGTTCCGCAAGGAAGAAAAGAAGACAAAGCCAAAGATGAAGAAAAGAATGAGAATTCCGGGTGCTGGAGATCTCTCAGGAGGAATTATAAGTTGGTTCTTCGACAAAGAACTGCAGCTATTCATACTAAAATGGAGAGATGGACTTCAATACCTTAGGCGGACGCTCAAAGTATTTAATACATTGCCGAAGGTAGAAGTAATGGAGTTGGCATGGAAAGAGTTGATCAATATCGGTGAGGATCCTTATGCTGAGGTTATAGCCAGGATTATCAGAAGGGAGGGCCGATCCGGAAAATTTGAAAGACTCAAGCCAAGGTCAGGAAAGAGAGTGGAAGATGAATCAAGGATTGATCCACATACGGGAAGGCCTTGGGCCAGAATGGTTTATAAGCCAGTCAAATGCCTAAAAAGAGTGCCTATGAAATCGATGCCACAGAATGTTTTGAAGAATATGAAATGGTGGTACGTCGATAATGAAACAGCCGAAGCCGTAATGGAGGATGAAGATGAAAAGGTCATTTTGAAGATATACGATCCGTTGCACCTTATCAACCTATCCAAGGATGACCTGCAAAAGCTTCATGATCAGCCAATTTTCTTTCATGAAGGTTGGAGATCTGAAGGCAGGAAGTTCTAGAAAGTTGTAAAGGTTTGTATAGATGCAGGCTTATATGCAGGTAGCAGTCTATATAGTTCTAGTACCTAATCAAAATGTAAATAGTTAGAAGCTATCGTCAAAGGGGAGTTTGTTGGTACACCCTGTGTGACGATAGCAGTCTAAGCGATCTAACATTTTGGTTTAAGTAATATTCAAAGTATTGAGAATTAACAAGTGTTTGATATATATGTTTATGTATGTTTGACAGTTATTGATTGTATGTTTGAACTTGATGTAACGTATTACAAGAAGTTCAAACATAAAGATCAAATATAAAATCAATCATAAGTTAAAAAGAAAAGTTTCAAATACAAGTTAGTCAGATTCGAATTCTATAAGGATTGACATTCGAATCTATGTCAGATTCGAATGTAATCCTAGGTAGATTCGAATGTAGGCAGATTCGAGAGTGTCAGCGAGGACAAACTCGAATGGGCTTTGGGCCGGATTCGAGTTTGGCCCATGTCAGACTCGAATTAGCCTCTATAATTAAGGATAGACTCGAAATATTATCAGACTTTTTGCAGAATTCGAGAGTGATTAAGCATTAAGCGATTTCGAGTTTATCATCAGTGTTAGCATTGTTTCGGAGAGAATCTTCTAGTAGGTGCGTTCTTGTGTAGTTCGTGCAGCTCGTTGATAGTCTCCGTGTTTCTGGTGAGTGTTGTTACCGTCTACCCGTTAACGAGGATTCCGCACTCGTTGACGGTTCCGCGTCTAGATAGATCTGTGTTAGGTAGACCTTACAACAGGGAGAAAAGGGTTATTTTAGGAAGCCATGTAGGAGAGTAAATAGATGCTCGAGTTTGGACACTAAGTCTTTTTAGGGTTTATCAGGTCGTTATGGAGGCAGTAGGGAAGAAGAAGATGATGAAACTGTGAGTTGGGTATTTATAGGATTTGAATGTGAGTGAGTAGGAGAGAGAAAGGTTTGGGTGGTTGATTTGAAATGTTTCTAATGGAAAATGAAACGGTTTGCCACGTTAGGACGTTTGTCAGATCAACTTGACGTTTTTAACTACTAACACACGTGACACACATTATCCGCAGGTAATTAAGATAAATAAATACATTAATTTAAGTAACTTAAATGTGAAGTAATGTAAAATAAAAAAACTAATGCTCTAAGCTGTTGTCCAAACCTTTGATGAACAGGTTTCATCAAACACTAATCATTCTGTAAGCTGTTTATGAAACCTGTGCAGCTATGTGAGAACAGGTTTCATTGTGAAACTTGTTCAATAGCTGAACAAGTTACAAGGCATTGCCTTGTATGACAGAGTAACAGAGTGAGCAGGTTGAGAGTTTAGACAGGGAACAGGTTTGAGAGAGAAGCTTACTTTGTCAAACCTGTTACATGTCCAAGTTGTTCAAATTTTCAGAAACTAGCTAAGTATAGAATAAGTGAAACTCGTTCTGTCCAAGCTGTTCTGTAAAATTTTTGACAAATTTGAACAAGTGACTTTGGAACACCAATGACACTTACTCAATTTTATTTAACATACCCAGCTTGCTTACAAGGTAATTGAATTTGTTTGCATCAAGAGATTCGGTGAAAATGTCTGCAAGTTGTTCTTCTGTTGAAAAAAAACTTACCTCCACATTACCTTTTTGGATTTGATCTCATATGAAGTGATGTCTGACCTCAATATGCTTTGTTCTAGAGTGGAAGACTGGATTGTTGGAGACAGCTATGGCACTTGTATTGTCACATAGAATTGGACTTTTCCTATATACAATGCCATAATCCTCAAGCTGATGCTGCATCCATAGAATCTGCCCACAGCAACTTCCAGCAGCAATGTACTCAGCTTCAGCAGTAGAAGTAGAAACAGAATTCTTCTTCTTGCTGCACCAACTTATCAACTTTCCACCAAGGAGTTGACATCCACCTGTTGTGCTCTTTCTATCTAGCCTGCAACCTGCAAAATCAGAATCTGAAATACCTATTAGTTCAAGGCTAGAGTCTTTGGGATACCAAAGACCTAAACCTGGTGTACCCTTTAGGTATCTAAAAATCCTTTTCATAGCAGCTAGATGTAATTCCTTTGGATTAGCTAGAAACCTGGCACATAAATAGGTAGCAAACATAATATCTGGGCTACTAGCAGTTAAGTATCGCAAGCTCCCAATCATGCCTCTGTAAGTGATGGGATCATTTTATACCGACTTTAATGTGTTTAAATGATATAATTTTATGTATTAAATCTTGGTATAATGCTACATTTAATTGTTATTTATCAATTGAAGGGTTAAAGCTTAAAAGGAGTTAAAATGAGTAAATTGTGCCTTGGAATGTTCTACTATCGATAAAACTCATTACGCACGTAGGATATCCTCTCAAGTATAAGTCTGGAAAATTTGAGCGCAATCGGAGAACCATTATAGAAAGCCAAGCGCAGTGGGGGGCGCAGCCCTGCTCCCCAACCGAGTGCTCAACAGAACTATTTTTGCGAGGAGCGTACATTGAAGCGCAGGGCAAGCGCAGACCAAGCGCAGACTGGGGCGCAGCCCTGCTCCCCAACCGAGTGCTCAACAGAATGATTTTTCTGCCAATATACGCGATTTTAGACCCAAGCGCAGGGGGGGGGGGGGCAGGCCTGCGCCCACGACTGCGCCCAACCCATTAAAATAATTTTCAGCTTTTTTTTTAGGGTTTTAAGGTTGCCTATATATATGAGAAGCTGTCATACGAAAATACACACATATTTTGAGGAGAAGTTGAAGAGAAAAAGAGGAAGAAAGTCCCAGACTCATGATGTAGTCTGCGCAACAACCAACGGCGAAGGGTTAGGGTTTGGTTCCTTCTACGCTCCATCAATCCGACAACTACGAAGCTTGTTCCTGACAAGTTCAATGTTTCGTACGCGTTGGTTGATGATCATATCGTTATCGTTCAAGGGTTTGTTTGTTAGCTAAGTATATATGTTTTTCGTTGATGCATTATTGTAACGAACGATATGTTTTATTTAGTTTTCTGTGTGATTATTATTTAAAGATGTTGTTCCGTTCGCTTCTATTTATATCTTTATCGTAAGACGCGTCGTAGTCGTGTTACATGCTGTGCCGAGCTCATTAGATTAGGGGTTAAGACGGAGTGTGAACATGACACGATTCGTGCCCAAAATACAGATTGCGATAGATTCGAATGTCATAACTATGTCTATGTGGTTAGGTTACAAAGATAATTAAACGGAATAATAAATAATTAAGTTATTTGCAACCCTAGGTCGATAATTCATAATTCCACCCAAACCCTAAATCCAAAGTCATTGGTATTCTTACTTCAATCTTTAAGTTTTCTTAATAAAGCTATTATTATGTTTTCAAGAGTTTCTCTCAAACACAACATTCCCTCCGTTACTTAGTCTTTATTAATTAGTTAATAACTATCGTAGAATAAGATTGATAACCACATGCTCCCTGTGGAGACGATCCCACTTACCCTAGCTATAAGTTAAGGTGATTGGTGTTTTTATAAATTATTTTTGAACGCCTTACGACGAGCGGTTGTCAAAATGGCGTCGTTGCCGGGGAGCTAGTACGCTTATTTGTTTTGTTTTATGACAGTTGTTTAGGTTTACTTTGGTTTATTTTATTTTATTTTATTTTCTTTAATTTTTATTTAGTTTTACATTGTTTTTTTTTTTGTTTAATTATTTGGAATGGAATCTTCATATAATTATGATTATTATCCATGCAAACATAATTACTCGGATTATAATGATCAATATTATTCAAATTATGATAATCATGATTCTTACTACTCGAGTCGTGATTCGTACAATCCATGGGAACGACATCCGGATTCCGATAAGTATTATTATAATGATTATTACCCATCTCAGCAGCGATTATACGATGAAAATCGGTGCTATCAAGAGAATGTTATGACATCCATGAAGGAATGCATGACATTTATGGAGGCAAACAGCAAGCATCTCCAATATCTCGTGAACACATGGGGGAAAATCACCGATCTCTTTTTAAAACAAGAAGCAGAGAGGGAGATGTACATGGAGCCGGATGACGACTTTGATGATGAGCGACAATTCGAGCATCAAGATATCCATCAAGAGACGTCCTCGGAATTGCTAAACTTTAACGAGGAAGAGAGAGTCGAAAGTGAAGTTGTTATACAAGATCTGCTACAACCATCAATGGAGACAACTCCATATTTCGAACTCCCTTATTTCAATTATTATTTAAAAAGTTTTATGCCTGAAACTGGATCTAATTCAATGTTAATTGTTTTTCATGATATTTCAGGTACCTATGGAGTACGAATCGCACGAAGGGAAAAACCAATCAAATATCCGGGTAATGTGTGTGAACAAGGTGACAAACCACCTTGAAGAGGTACCGTCTGGCTGAAGACGTAAAACTTAGCGCTTCTTGGGAGGCAACCCAAAGAACTTTGTGGGTGTGTTCAATAGAAACCCTCACGAGACTATAACTCATCCACCCGGGCTACCCGGGGGTTTAAAGGCTTGTTGCACATGCTAAGTGCAATCGTGATCCCTACGAAAGTGAGGTTTAGTGTATATTTATGTTTATTTAGTTTAAAGTTCCAATTATTGTTATTTTAGTTCATTGTAGTTTATAGTTCTCAAATGCATATCATGCGTGATTTAAAAGAAAAAAATAGGTGCATTAGGGAATTAAGTTGGGGAAGTTTGCCCTCACCCCAATTACCAATGTTTAAACTGATTTAACTCACCTTTTAATTAGATCATGATATGAATCGCGCGTATGCATTCTAGTTTATTGCATTTAATTAACTTGCATCATTATAATTTGTCAATTTAATCGTATTCTCATGACTTTTAAGTAACATAACGAGAATTGGTAGATAATTAAGTTGGGGATGTTATTCCACCCCAACTGCGGCTTCAAACGACTATGTCGCTATTTATTTACTATGTCATGAAAATAAATACATTCATTTTTTTAGGCATGGTTTTACATTATTTGTACACTCATCCACTTGAATCTCAGTCTAATCTATATTGCTATTGGGACAATGATGTCCGAAGTTGAAGAGGAGGATTGACTTGCAAGGAGATATGATGTATATGAGTGGATGATTACATTGCGAAAGATAGAAGGCGACCGACCCAAGATTTTGCATTTAATGATCAGGTTCCTTCGTTCCTTTTGTTATGTTTTAAATAGTAGCGTGCGAGTGTGCTTGCATTTAAATTAGTTTAGTTTTTCATGATTTTTAGTTTTTAGTTTTTATCTTACATTCATGTGTTTACCCTTGAATAATAGTGTTTTGATTAACCAATTAAAAGTAGAAATGTATTGGTCTTATCTCCCGAAGTTATTTTGGTTTGAGCAAGTAACTTAAAATGATGATTCTAGTTAGGAAATAGATTGATACCAAGTGATATGGGTGACGATCGAGTTAATTTGAAAATTATTAAAAAGAGTCATAATAAATATGCATGAATGAGATTAATAAAAAGAATTTGAGTATGTTACACTTGTGTGTGGTTTTAAAGAATAAAACACTTTATCAAAACCAACATTTCAAAAGACATTGATACACCTAAGCAATAAGGGGGAGTGTTGCAAGTAAACCCGTGAGACGTAGGTGCTTAAATTGTAAGGGGTGGCCTAACGAGTTTGGAAAAGAAGTCTAAGGGGTATTCTATACCTAACCCCCTAAAGCCAACTGGTTTGGGAGCGGTTGACCAATTTTCCGTTACATGGACTCGTTAGAAAGTCATGTTCAAACCCTTTATAAAATAACTCATACGTGTGCTAAAAAAAGAGAGAAATTATCAAATGATAAGTGAGTTCATTATAAACGTCAAAACCGGTAAAATTGCATGCACGTAACCTTGAGCAAAAATAGGTGATTTATGGTGAGGAATGTTTGGGAGGTAAAGTGTTGATAGCAGTTTTAACACAGTGTAACAGAAATAGATTTTTAGTTATGATCATGCATGGATGTTTAGTATGAAGGCTGTTACTAATTTGATAAATTAATTAGAGAGTCACCGATTTATCATATGCCTGGTAAATGATCTTGAACATTAAAGTCTGATTTAATTTTCTTGCTCGGGACGATCAAGGTTTAAGTTGGGGATGTTTGATCGGATCATCTTATACCGACTTTAATGTGTTTAAATGATATAACTTTATGTATTAAATCTTGGTATAATGCTACATTTAATTGTTATTTATCAATTGAAGGGTTGAAGCTTAAAAGGAGTTAAAATGAGTAATTTGTGCCTTGGAATGTTCTACTATTGATAAAACTCATTACGCATGTAGGTAATCCTCTCAAGTATAAGTCTAGCAAATTTGAGGGCAATCGGAGAACCATTATAGAAAGCCAAGAGCAGTGGGGGGCGCATCCCTGCTCCCAAACCGAGTGCTCAACAGAACTATTTTTGTGAGGAGCGTACATTGAACCGCAGGGCAAGCGCAGACCAAGCGCAGACTGGGGCGCAGCCCTGCTCCCCAACCGAGTGCTTAACAGAATGATTTTTTTCTGCCAAAATACGCGATTTTAGACCCAAGCACAGGGGGGGCGCAGGCCTGCGCCCAACCTATTAAAATAATTTTTAGCGTTTTTTTTTGGGTTTTAAGGTTGCCTATATATATGAGAAGCTGCCATACGAAAATACACACATATTTTGAGGAGAAGTTGAAGAGAAAAAGAGGAAGAATGTCCCAGACTAACGATGTAGTCTGCGCAACAACCAACGGCGAAGGGTTGGGGTTTGGTTCCTTCTACGCTCCATCTTTCCCCCATCAATCCGACAACTACGAAGCTTGTTCCTGACAAGTTCAATGTTTCGTACGCGTTGGTTGATGATCATATCGTTATCGTTCAAGGGTTTGTTTGTTAGCTAAGTATTTATGTTTTTCGTTGATGCATTATTGTAACGAACGATATGTTTTATTTAGTTTTCTATGTGATTATTATTTAAAAATGTTGTTCCGTTTGCTTCTATTTATATCTTTATCGTAAGACGCGTCGTAGCCGTGTTACATGCCGTGCCGAGCTCATTAGATTAGGAGTTAAGACGGAGTGTGAACATGACACGATTCGTGCCCAAAATACGGATTGCGATAGATTCGAATGTCATAACTATGTCTATGTGGTTAGGTTACAAAGATAATTAAACGGAATAATAAATAATTAAGTTATTTGCAACCCTAGGTCGATAATCCATAATTCCACCCAAACCCTAAATCCAAAGTCGTTGGTATTCTTACTTAAATCTTTAAGTTTTCTTAATAAAGCTATTATTATTTTTTCAAGAGTTTCTCTCAAACACAACATTCCCTCCGTTACTTAGTCTTTATTAATTAGTTAATAACTATCGTAGAATAATATTTATAATCACATGCTCCCTGTGGAGACGATCTCACTTACCCTAGCTATAAGTTAAGGTGATTGGTGTTTTTATAAATTATTTTTGAACGCTTTACGACGAGCGGTTGTCAGTAAGCTGTTACTGAAACATCTTTGCCACAGGCATCAGCATCTAACTTTACATTAGTTGCCATTGGGGTTTTGATGGGAGAACATTGATCAAATTTAAAGTTTTTCAAAATATCCAATGTATACTTTCTTTGATTTATGAAAATTCCATTTGAGGTTTGTTTAACCTGTAATCCTAAAAAGGAAGTAAGTTCACCCATCATGCTCATTTCATATTTAGATTCATGAGAAGTAAAAAGTTCTTGCATAACTACTTATTAGTTGAACCAAAAATTATGTCATCCACTTAAATTTGAATAACCAAAATATCAGTTTTCACCTTCTTTATGAACAATGTGGTATCCACTTTACCTTTGGAATACCCATTGCTCATTAGGAAGTCAGTAAGAGTGTCATACCAAGCTCTAGGGGTTTGTTTCAGACCATAGAGAGCTTTGTCTAACTTATAGACAAAACCAGGATGTTGTTCATTTTCAAAACCTGGAGGCTGCTTGATATACCTCTTCTTGCAGCTTACCATTTAAAAATGCACTCTTGACATCCATTTGAAATACCTTCATGCTCTTATGGGTAGCATAGGCTAGAAACAAATTAATTGTCTCAAACCTAGCCACTGGAGCAAATGTTTCATCATATTCTATGCATTCTTCTTGCCTATAGCCTTGAGCAACCACTCTTGCCTTATTTCTAATAACATGACCTTACTCATCCATTTTAATCTCTGAAAATGCACTTGGTGCCAATTATTGTTTTACCTTTAGGAATAAGGACCAACTTTCATACTTTGTTTCTCTCAAACTGATTGAGCCCTTCTTGGATTGCAGTGATCCAATTGGCATCTTTCATTGCATCATCCACTTTCTTTGGCTCCATTAGGGACACAAAACTAGAAAACATACAAGAGTTTTCTAAGCTGTCCCATCTTGTTTGCACCCCTTTGTTGATGTCACCAATTATTTGATCACTGGGTGACACCAGATCCACTTAGGATCATGTTTCAATGAATATTCTCCTGTATCCGTTTCATTCTCATCAAGTCTTGCAGAACAGCTTTCAAGATTTTCAGACACACTGATGTCTTGAGCTTGATTACCCATTGAAAATGAATCATTATTGTTGAACACATCAGCAGAGGATCCAGGGAAATCAGCATTGATAGGTTCTGGACATGGTGCATTAACTAAATCAGTACACTTATTCACACAGGGTGTACCAATATAATCATCATCATGTCCATTGTGGTTAACAGGTTCCACTCTGAGTGGTGTGGAAGCTTTTGAGTCCTTTTCCTCATCATTGGAATGCATAAGATCATCAAAGCTGAGTTCTCCTGAAACTAATTCAAGAACAGCTTTGGTAGAAGCATTCTTAGACTCCTCAAAGGTGACATTTATAGATTCACCTTTCACCTTTCTTTTGTAGTTGTACACTCTGTAGGCTTTAGAAACAACTGAGTATCCAACAAACACACCTTCATCAGCTTTGGGTTCAAATTTGGTCAGCTGGTCCCTTTGATTCAGGATGAAGCATGGACATCTAAACGCATGGAAATAGCTTATATTTGGCTTTCTCCCTTTTAGTAATTCATAAGGAGTCTTATTGAACCTTTTCACCACTAAGGATCTGTTTTGAGTGAAGTGCAGTATTGACAGCTCCAACCCAGAATGATGAAGGCAAACCTGATGCACACAGCATGGTTCCCGCAGCTTCAATGAGGGTTTTGTTCCTCCTTTCAGCAACTCCATTTTGTTGTGGAGTTCTTACAGCTGTAAAGTTTTGAGAAATCTCTCTTTCCTCACAGATGCATTTGGATTGTATCAGCTTGGATACTAAATGATGAGTTCTCCTTCTTCATCAACATTTGTTGATGGACCACTAAGATCTACACTAATATTCCCAATTTGGATTGTATCAGCTTGGATACTCTCCTCAATTACAATGTTACTTGCAACACTGCTGGTTTTTGCAATGTTGGAGCTAGTAGTGTCAGTAGGCCTTATGTCCTTAGTTTCACGACAGTCTTTGGTCATATGAGTCTTCTTTCCATATTTGTAAGATTTTCTCTTTTTAGACTTTCAGGAAGAAGCACTCCCAGAAACACATTCTGGTTTATCTTTGTTGGTTTTCTCAACAGGTTTTAACAAAGTCTCACTTGTTTTAGAAGAACAAACAGCTTGGGTGGAAGGTACAATAGCAACAACTTTGCCTGTGTCCTCTTTCCTTTTTTTGGGAGGGCAGAGATCAAACACAGGTTGTTTGATTGTCTTTTGTCCTTCCACAGGTTCGGGAAACTTATTCCTAGCTTTCTCAGGTTGAGCAATGGCTTTGTCTTTGCCTTTACTGAGATGTGATGACTGTTGCCTAACAACATAATCATTACTTCTGGTTTTAATAAAAGATTTTCCTTCATTTATAACCAGCTTTCCACTATGATTTAAAAACTTATTTGAAATCATAGCAGTTTTGCTTCCAACATGAGACTTACCCCTGTTGAAAGTAGGCTGCTTTCCTTTTGAAAACTTTTTCTCAAAATGTTCAGCATCAAAAGGGTTAACAGGTTTCTTCCCATCAGCTTTAGTTCCAGAACCTGTTTGGTTGACAGGTTTAGTGCCCAAAGCTGTAGTTTTAACTTGTTTTCCCTTCTTTTGTCTATGTGAACTGGCTACACACTTAGCCGGCTGATTTGATGGACACATTCCATCATCAGTCTTTATAGTTTTTTACACAAACTGTCAGTGTTTTGAGGCCTGACAAACCTGTTTGTTGAGACCAGCTTTCCATTCACTTTTTGGATAAAAGTATTTGGAAGCTCACCAAGAGTGAGTAAGTCTTTTTCCAGATTATTAATCTCAACAATAGAAGCTGTTGTATCAAGATCTCCTCCAAGATAGGTTTGGATTTGAGTAGGAATCTATTGATTGATACATTGACTGACTCTCTTAGCTGAATGGCACCAAGAGTCAACTATCTTTTGTAGCTTAGCATGCTTTGAGTCTGTTTCTCTCTTTTCTTCTAATAAAATGATGTTGATGTTTTTTACTTCATCAAGTTCAGTTTTCAACTCATGAAAACTGCTCAGTTCATTAGTTTTTATTTCAAGATCAAATTTTAGTTTAGAGATTTCAAACTTCAAGACATCATTCTTCTCAACAGCAGCTTTTAAATCAACAAGTAAATAATCAAACATTTTGACTTTTTACTCAGAGCTGTAATCCTTAAAATTATGTACCTAATACATAATGGTGGGATTCCAGTTTTCCAAAGTGCTCAGAGCTTCAGCTTCAACCAGGTCCTGTTTGAAGTTGCTCGTTGAGGGGACATCAGTGTTAGCCATCAAACAGTTGTTGTCTTCTTCATCAGATGATGAATCAGACTCTTCCCAGTCACATGTTTCGGCCATAAGTCCCTTCTGCTTGTTTGAAGCCACTCAGTCTTCTAAGTTTTTCAGCTTACCATGGCCATTAGGTACTTAACCCTGTAGTCATCATCTTTGTTTGTCTTGTATGGTTTGGAGGAAGAGCCAACAACTTTAGACACACTGTCAGCAGCTATATCGCCTGTCTTTCCACATTTAAAGCACTCAGCCTTAGTTTTGTCAAATGTCTTCTTCTTGATGACACTTGATTTCTTTTGCAGCATCTTACCACCATACCTCTTCTTATTGAATTTTCTTACAAGCATGGGAATCATTTGCGCATCATCAAACTCATTAAGATCTTCACAGTCCTCTTCTTCAAACATTTCCTCCATTTCATCATCAGCCTATTGGTCAGCCTATGTGAACACATCACACACCTGATTAACAGGTTGTCTCACGCTGGCCACTAAGGTTGCACCTCTTTTGGACATCTCCAAGGCATTTCTCTTCTGTTGCCTTGATAGTTCATCATTTAACCAGCATCCATAAAGATTTACAAGATCCATGCCTCAGATGGTTCCTGAGTTTCTGAGGATAGTAGAGTAGTAGTTACATTCCTCAGGCAGAAACTTGTTCACCAAAGTTAAGTCGTCTTTAGTGATCCCAACAGCTTTGAGATTATTTATCAAGGCAGTAAACCTGGTGTAGGTTTCAGTGAGAGTTTCCTTTGGCTTTGCAAAGAATAGTTCATATTGTCTAACAAGATTATTGATCCTGTTATCCAATGTGATTGTTGGGCCATCATAGACGGTACACAGAGTATGCCACATTTCTTTTGCAGTCTTCATCTTCTCAACGTGTTTGAACACATCATCAGGTAGAGAGATGACAAGGTTATTCCTGGCCTTTGCATCAAGGGAAACCAGATGTTTGTCTTCATCAGACCAGTGAGCTTTTGCCTTTACAATGATCCTGATTTCAGGAACAGCTCCTTCGACAGCAGGAGTTATAGTAGTGACAGAAGTTGGCACATAGGTACCTTCCATCACTATCTCTGGTAGTTGTAAATCCAGATTCTCTAGATAGAGCATCATTATGCACTTCCAGCCAGAGAAGTTCTGATGATTGAACTTGGGAGGTTTTGCCATTGACCCATCGTCATAGTAAGAAGAGGAGTTGGTAGAACTGTTGTCCATGGTGGGAAATAGGGTGATGTAAGAGATCTTAGAGTTAACACACATGCTAAACTTGCTATAATACCAGTTGTAGGTCCCAAAAGCTTTCCCTAGTATGTTGTTGTAAGCTATAGAGGGGGGGGGGGGGATAAAACTATTTAAAATCTGAACACACTTTTCTCAATGTTTGTATGTATATATCAACAAATGTTAATTACAAACAAGTTTGAACTGCAGAATGGTTCAAACTGAGATGATAGAACAATAGATAGACAACTAATCTAAGACACACTTAGACTAGTTACAATGATTTCACTCACTAAGATGTACTCACTAATTTTACAAGACAGACAGACAGCTTGAACAAGAACAGCTTGGACATACTTAACTATTCTTTTCTAAGCAGACTTTGCGTGCATGAAAACACAATTCTATGCACGTTCTGGATAGCTCTCTTTTGGTTATCTCACATTCCTTAGAAGCTTCCTTTTTCACTCTCTCAGAGAATATTGGTGAACCTTCCTCAGTGGATGCAGAGATACTGGAGTGCCTTTCCAAAAATACAAAATTGTTTTGCTGCACATTCTGACAAAACATCATTTGTCCCTATGTAGCAGAATCTTTGTCTTTTCCGTTTTGTCTTACCTCAAATTGATGGTTGTAGTAGTTGTAGTTCCTTCCTAGCAACTTAAATCCATTTTCAGCCTTTAATATTCATAGTTTTGAAGATTGAGAGAAGCCGTGTGCTTTTAGGAGAGAGAGAGAGAGAGAGAGAGAGAGAGAGAGAGAGTTTAGAGTGAGAAAATGATTTCATGAAAGTGAATGGTCACTTTCATATACTCTTTCTCAAATTTCCTTATTTGCAATATACCCAATTCAACTTTACATTTTTCTCACTTTAACCTTTTTAAATATCCATACCTTGGATTTTGTTTTAAACAACCATGAGGGCACCGTTGAGAATCAGCCCTCTTAGGAATTTTTTCACTAGCTCGTTAGATCCCTTGAATAAGAATTTGTATGAATATCTGAAGCTGTAAGAATCTTCTGGCTCTATTAGTTTCTTTGGCCAACACCACTTCTTTTAAATCCTCCCATATGCACAAAGCATAGTCATAGAGCTTGTTAAAGGCAACTACATGAAAAATTCAGAGTACAAGGATACTTCCTATATAGAGTAAAGGGTTTAGAGGTCATACACCTATTCAAGATACAGAATAGTGTATACTATTCGCCATTCAGTCCGTTTCGATGGAAAAGAGAGATCTTGTGTAGTGGTCTTGTATACCCCAGACTAATGAAGTCTCTACACATTTGTTCTTCTGAAGCAAACTCCTCAAAATCCACTAGATCATTAAAGTTCTTCCTGTCTATTTTTCTTGGTAGAAAAGGATTATGGCATAGTCTTGCTAGGGTGATCTTGGACTTGAGTTTATCAATGATAACTTTGAAATGGTGATCACCAACATCAAGAACGAATTTGACTGTGTGCCAGAATTAGTGAAGGTAGATTTTAGGAATGAAAGGTTTGTATTGTAGAAGATACCTAAGGGGATGACCTTTAATGATTTCAAGAACGGAAGGATGACTAACTTTTATTACAGAAGAATCAATCCTGTGGTTGTTGGCAGATAGAAAAAGAAAGTGTTTAGGCTTGACTAGGTGAGTTTCAGGCACTGGTGATTTAGAAAGCAACAGATGTTGAGCTAACGGGTTTAAAAACTAGAGTATGATTTGATGATGATTGAGAGTTTGATGATTCAGGAACATGAGTGGGTGTTTCAGATGCCATTGTATACCTGTAACAATAACAAACATGCTAGAATCTGCAGGTAAGCAACAATATCAAACAGATAAAGAAAAATAACATTTATAGGAAGTTAGAAAAATCGGTATTTCATTATTTATAGCATCAGGATTCCATACAATAATATGTTACTGTTAGCACTCCAAAGTCAACCATTAAGGGACCAATGTTAATAAAACACTGATTTGAAAAACTTAACCCTTCAGAATTTAGTTTTCTTTGAAAAATTAATTCTCCAAACTTAGTAAAAATTTTGAATCATGTAATATGAATCTCGAATGAAAGAACATGAAATTCAAACATTATAGGAACATTAGCATCAATCTCGAAGTGTATACAATGAATCCTGAAATGTATACAATGAATCCTGAAATGTATACAATGAATCTCGAATGAAATAGAACATAATTCGAATGAGTCTCCTTGAAATTCAAATAATAAACCAAGAACTTTGAATGATGTACAATGAAATTCGAATGAAATGGAATGAACTTCGAATTAAGTTCAATGAAATTTGAATACAGTGCAATGAAATTCGAATTAAGTTCCATGAAATTCGAATAACATTGATTAAACTTCGAATGCTATAGACAACATTTTGAGTACTTAATTCTGAATCTCGAAGGATAAGTAATAACCCTCGAATTACTTGGCAAAAATTTCGAACATCAAAGTATAAATTTCGAATATAAAACATAACAATTTGATACAAATTGAAATTCGAATGTTAAACAATGAAATTCAAAATACAAAGAATGACATTCAAATATCAATGATTAAAATTCGAATATCAAATCATACAATTCGAATATTACTTATACTCGAAAGTTACTACAAAAAATATCCTAAAGTCTAAGTACACACTGAAAACTAATAAACACATTTAGTCAGAACTAGACAAATGAAAATGCACTACCAAACTCGAAAATCTAATATAAACAACTTTCCTTTACTGAAAATATCCAAAAAAACAACTAAAATTAACAGAAATCAAAGATTTACAGTTAAAACAAGAACTCAAAGATATGAATCTTAAAGTTCAAATTAAACCTAGGTCATTCAAGTGTATGCTTCAAAATTTAATATCCATGTATATTTCATGATTGCACACATAACCATAAAATTAATTTGAACACTAATCCACAAATACAGAAAAATCAAAATTGCATATTTTCGAGTGTTCACTTCAACAAATCACAAACAAACACTTATAAGAATGACAGTAGAAAGAAGAAAAGATAAAAAGAAAGCAGATTTGCAAAACTTCATAAGAAATCTTGGAATTTTGTTGTTTGTTGTTGGCTGGTTCGAGAGGAAGAAGAAGAATGAATAGCACAGTAGACAATAAAGTGAAAAAGATGAATTTGAATTTGAATTTCAAATTTAAAGTTTCAATACACTTGGCTCATTCTTTCTTCTTTCCCGTTTTTATTTGAAAAATTCCAATAACAAACAAACACAAGCCCAAAAAAAATTTTAACACACAACACACACAAAAAAAAATACAAGACAAAAAATTTCACAAACAAAAATAAAATAAAATAAAATTACACAGTAAAAAAAAGGCACATATAGATAACACATTCAGATAAGTCTTAGTAAGCTCTCCCTAAACAAGACAATCCAAAATCACTTAAGTCTCAAAAATATCAGTAAAATATGAAGAATAAGACATCAGCAAAAATCAGATCAAATAAAAAATAAAATTGTAAAATTATATTTTTTTTAAAAACTAAATGTTTAAATCTAACGATTCAGCATACCTATTTCGTATAGCAAAAAATTAAAAATGTTTTTCATCTAACGCTTTGGTAAACAAATCAGCTAACTGGTATTCAGTAGATACAAAGTATAGTTCAACATTTCCATTTTCTACATGATCTTTCATAAAATGGTATCAGATGTCAATATGCTTAGTTTTGGAGTGGCACCTAATTTGAAGCGATAGCTATTGCGCTCTGTGAATCACAATATATGTGTATCTTTTCTGGTGTAAACCTATAATCTCCGAGTTGACTCTTCATCCACAGCACTTGATAACAGCAAGAAGACACATCTACATATTATGCCTTTGTTGTTGATAATGAAACGCAATGTTGTTCCTAGGACGACCAACAAACATGTTTATCACCGAGAAATTGAACTGCACCCGATGTACTCTTTCGATCCATTTGGTCTTCTACATGATCAGCATTAGAGTAAGCAGTCAATGTAAAAAGTTGATTCTTTAGGATACCATAATCTGAGGTTCAGAGTACCCTTCAGATATCTTAGATACCAATTGTTAATATCATTGTTAAGTGTTCAAAATTTAGGATACTCTGATACCAATTGTTAATATCAAAACCAATATAGATTCAAGCACTAAAGACACAATAATGATCATCACAACAATTACCAAATGATTTGATTGAGAGAATATGAGTTTTACAATAAGAGACATGTTCAACTGTTTCATTGGAAACAATTACAAGTGATATTTTTACTAGGCCATAATTATTCAAATATTACACAATCAGTCCCTAGACTTTAAAACCATAAATTAAAAATACATTCCTAACAAATATCAAGTACCCTAGGACTTGATCAATTATGTTGCTTAATCGGCATACACAGTTTAGATTGGTTTATCTTTTCTTCAAATCGTTTCTTAGCTCTCAAATTTCATTATTTTTCAATTTAGCTCCCTCCAGCTCACTATTCAGAAACTTTATTAAGTCAGCTTCACAAAGAAAGCATGATCTAATGCATCCCCATATTTTGTCAATATACCCCTTTCACATTGTGCTTTACCTCTACTCAATTATGTTAGATGTAACCATGAAAGGTAATTTCCATTAGAATTTTCAACTTAGATAAATTAGGAGATGGAATTCAGAAAGAATTGGGAAACAGGGATTTGTTAGAATTCAGAATGAAATGAAAAAAAAAAATCTAATATATGATATAAAGTGAATCATGTTTTCATCAAAGAATTAGCTCGTGGGAGAATTAGAGAGACTTCAAAGAATGAATGAATTTGGAGAATCAAAAATAGATGGGAGAATCAGAATGATGAAGGGAAACTTACACAAAAATGAGATTATGAAAATCATAGAGACTAGAACAATTAACCATTAATGTTTCATCGAAGCAAATATTAATAACCTTAAAATTTATTCTTTTCAACTTAAAACCCTCTATATGTGTGCATAAACATACTTCGTTAAAAACTGCACATAGTTTTGTAAAAAAATGTCATTGTAAGAGTGCAACTGAAACTTCCCCTAGAAGTAAGCATAGAATATTAGTCAACTTATATAAAAAAAATCAAGAGTAAAAAATTATAAAAGTAAATCTCCCTCTTTGTCAATACATCCTCGAAGTTTAGTTGTTATCTAATGTGCACTATTTTGTGTAGTTTAAAAGGGTTTTTTATACTACATTGTTATTTTCAAAAAATTAAAAAAACTACTGACTAAATAAGAAACCGTTATCTCAATAATATTTAATATATAATCTGATAAGGTTACCTTGATTGACTTCATTTAGAAAGTATGTTACCAAAAATAGGAAAAGAATTAATACGTTGCCCATATTGAAAAAGAAATAAAATAAATTACCTTTTGATGCAATTAACCATTTTGAAAAAGGATGTAATGTTGGGAAATAGTCGCAGGTTGGGTACAAACAAACTCTTTATCTTCGATGCTTCTCCAAAGGACTACCCCTTTCCAGTTCTTGTACATAAGATCTAACTTAGCAGTATGTTAATAAGGTCATCATCAGTTGAACAAGTTTGACAGTTTATGTCTACGTTGTCCATGTCTGTTGGACATGTTTGACATAATTAAGTGGTTTAATATTTGTGAATAGAAAATCACTCTTTGTGAAAGCTGGAACAACAGAACATTATATGATAGTTTGTGTTTTTGTATCAACACATTTACTTATTCAAACAAAATACTAGTCTTTTTTAAGAATAGTATTGTTTCAACCTACCATTTTGCTTTTTTATCATTTATTATGAAAAAACCAACATGTTTTCACGGTTTTTTCATTATCGTCCTCAATTTTATTTTGTTCCAAAAAAGTTCTCAAGTTAATTTTTTTAATATGATTTTGTGAATTTTCAATACTAGAGTCCGGTTATAATTGATAAACTAAATTTTTTAAAAATTAAAAATCTGATTCTAATAGTCAAATTTCACAAAACCAGCATGTTGGGAAAAATAACATGAATGGACGAAAACGCAAAAAACAAAAAAAAAAACATGTTGGATTTTTTTTTCATAATAAACCCTTACATAAATCTCTAAAAAGTTTGTTTTACCCTTTCTGGTTAATTTCTCGATCGACAACACTAGACTTTTTGTCGAACCCAAATATTTAAGAGGTTTTTGAGGAAAAAATTTGATAGAATGACTTAATTGAAAAAATATTTCAAATATGATGGGTTTCTTAAAAAATTTAGATTGAGACTTAACCAAAAAAAATTTATAATCATATATTTCAAATATAATGGGTTTCTTAAAAATTTAAAAATTACGCAACTCGACTAAAAGATATATATAATAATAACAAAATAAATATTATTAATATGTATAACATAAAAGAACTAGAACTAAAATGAATAATAAAAATATGATATTATTTTGTTGTATTTATTTTATGTTTCTGATTGATTAATAATATAACATTTTTAAATCTTTTTGTTTTATTAAAATAAAGAGTTGCTAATAATTTTTAATTAGAATGGTCAAATGTGTAAATACAAACAAGGGTAAAATAGACATTTTAAAATTAAAGATAATGGATAAATGACCAATCTTGAAAGTAAACCTTCAAAATAATGACTGAATTTGCAAAATTGAAAGTTCAGATACCATATCAAAAATTTGATACAAATCACAAAAACCATTTTTGTAATTAACTCTACAATTAATGAATACACATACATACGGTCCAAAGTCTAAGAGCTTCTACAATCGGTCTTTAAACAAAAAGTCATTGCCATATGTGATATTGATGTAGCAAGAAGGTGACAATGTGGAGGTGTTTTAAAAGAATATTGGGAGTGCATGAGTGGTTAAAGGAAGGTGAGATCCTTCACCAAAGAACTAGAAGGGGGTGAGAGTTTTTACAATGATCACAAGGACCTCAAAGGATGAGATATTTGAAAAAGATGATGGTCCTTCTACTTTATGTAATTACTTTTATTTCTTTCAATTTAAATAAAAAGAAAAAAATAATAAATCTTTAAAAATAAGTGTTAAGGACCTCAAAAGGTTTTTTGGATTTTAGAGTTGGTTTATAAAAATTCATTGTTTTTTTTATAAAAAATTATATGGATTATGAAAAATCTAAAATAAATTTAAAAACTTATATGGATTATGAAAAATCTAAAATAAATTTAAAAAACTTAAATTATATCAATCAATGACATGCATAATATAAAACTGAATCGCATCCTAATTTCCCCAAAATAATGGATGATACACACAGGTAATGAACTAAACAATTTTATCATTCAAAACTCTTATAAAACAAAAGGTAAATGTCTGATAAGATGGTAATAAAACCCATATGAAGAAAACAAGGCATCAAGACACCACAACAAGAACTTAAAAGAATATAAGATAATTTTCCATTAAAACCTACCTCAACTGCTCCAAAGACCAAACTAAAACATACAAAAGAAAACTCACTACAACCCTCCGTGATTCAGTTAACCAACAAGCATAGAATCACCACTCAGAACAATATAGCCGAAACGATAGATCTTATCTAGATCTGTACATTAACCCTAAATACAAACCCAAAACAAGTCTGCGGAGAAGATGCAGAAAACTAAACAAAAATCATACAAAATGAGCTATCTGATTAGGTTATATATATATATATGTATATATATATATATATATATATATATATATATATATATATATATATATATATATATATATATATATATATATATATATATATATATATATAGATTTAGGTTCAAATGAGTACCACTAGTTTTGCGGAGTACCGGAGGTACCTCGCTTAAAAACATTTTTTTTGAAATTTTTTTTCATAATCATGTTTAAATTAATAATATAAGACTACTTGCAAAAAATCACACCTAAATACACACTAGAACTATGTGAAACGTGTGTGTTCACATGAACTGCACTGTTGTGAACGTGTGTTCACAACTAAGCAAATTCACATGATGTTTTTCACGTTCACATGACTTTTAAGATGATAGAAAGTGTAAATGTATATAATTTTTTACGAATAGACTTATATTATTTGTATCTAAATGAATATGAAAAAAAATTCAAAAAAAAAACTTTTTTTCGTAGCAAGTTCACATCTGAAACCCGTGTGTTCACAGGTACTCACGGTACTCTGCATTTTTTAGGTACTCACACGAACCATATTCTATAATATATATATATATATATATATATATATATATATTATATATATATATATATATATATATATATATATATATATATATATATATATATATATATATATATAGAAGTCTGAACAATGAAGAAAATACCCTTAGCCAAATAGCAAAATTACATGCGTCAGCCATCCTGAACACGCAGCTCGGATTAATAAGAAGAAACACTAGAAGTAACTTAATGAGCCCAAAACCAGACATGGCCCAATGCCCAAAACAACCCACACAATTAACTTTCTTAATGAGACCCACAATTTAAAGTCCCTGATAATTCAATATCAACAATTCATTTCAACATTTAAACAATAAAAACATGAATTAAGAACACAACACATCGAATGATTATATTGATAAGAGAAGAATATTACACTGTCTTGATTTCTTGCTTGACAATGCACATGCAATTACATTCAGATCGGTCTCTCTTCTCTGTTCTCTATCTAATCCGTATTCCACTATCTATTTATACTAAAATACAAATATTGTATATTTACAATATGTCCCTTGAACTTATTACTATAAATTGTTTTCATATCTATTTATATTTGTACCCAACAATCTCCCCCTTAGATATGAAAGCAATTCTTTCAATTAAAGTTCAAAGCAGGGACCTCAAAACTTTTCTCTTTTCACTTTTCAATCTCTGAATCTTCAAATCTCTTTCTCTGTTTGATCTTAATTATCTTCTTTTCTGATCTTCTCTTTTTTTATGAGCAAACTCCCCCTTGAATCATGAATAGCTTTTGATCTTGAACTCTTCGACAGTTTTCATAATTGTCTTGAGTTGTTGTTGCAATTGTTTTCAAACTACACAGCAGTTGTCTCTGAAATTCAAGTTTTCTACCCCTCATGATGATCATAAGAATTATGAACATGATGCAAATTCTTCAGAGACGTAGATGCTGAGAAATTACAGTAGCAGAAATATAACAACCAATACAACTCAAAAATATTACAAATTTTCTCTCCCCCTCAAAATGATATCCTCTCCCCGTATTCTGTACAAATTTAACATTCCCTCTCAAATTGATACACTCTCCTTACAGAAACCAGCAAAACTTTTTAACTTTAAGAATAAATGAAACACATTCATTTTTTAAGAAACAGAGTCCAGGTCCACATAGGATTCCTGTTTGCACACTAAACATAATCTATGTGACCTATTTTCAGCGCTAGCGTTATGTTAACACTGGTAGGATTTCCAAATAGTCATCGTGAAATCCTTTATCGTGAAAGAATCACTCCTATTTGTTCTGACTTAGTCACTTTGGACAAGCAGTTTATAGTCACTCAGACTGTTAGACTCAATGTGTCCTAAAAGTTTATATAATCAGCTCTAGACTCAATGTGCATCAAATGAAGTCGGAGACCGGAGAAAATGTCTTCCTTGTTTCAATATCAATAACATACAAATGATATATCGATAGAAAGATGTTATATCTCCGTGATTATTGAAACAGAAATCTTTTTGAGAGATAATTGGGTGGTTGGTGGGGTTAAGTGCATGCGTCAATGGGTTCATGACGTCTTTTTCAATATCAACTCACCTAGGGCTTGATAGATGATGTGGATTACCTAGAAGATACAGTGTAGGTAGGATTTTCTTTTCTTCAAATCCTTTCTCAACTCTCAGATCTCAGCATTATTCAACTAAGCTCCCTCCGGCTCACTTTTCAGAAATAAATTCAGTTAGCTTTATAGTGAAAGCATGATCTGATGCACCACCATCTCCTTTCAATATACCCCTCTCATTTACATTTTACCTCTGCTCGATCCTATCAGTATCCCATGATAACTGACACTTCTCAACGTAATAGATCTAAAGAACCCTCACCCACACAAAATATAAATGGTTTTCTCCTTGGGTAGGTCTTTCGGTTCTGGTTAGACCATAGAAGCAATGTTTATGCCTATCGCACAATTTGGTGCATAATCGAAGTCAGCAGAAATAGTGTATAGCATTTTAGCTCATGGGATATCACATAAAGAAATGATTAGGATTTTAAGCTCAGATGAATTAGGAGACATAATTCAGAATGAATATTGGGGAATAAGGAGTTGGAAGATATCATAATGAAATGAAAAATCTAATATAAGATATGAAATGAATCAGATATTTTTTTATGAAAGAATTAGCTCATGAGAGATTATGGGAGAATCCAGTATGAATGAATAGGAAGAATTATAACAAAGAGAATCTCAGAATCAATGAGATTATGAAAAATAAATCAGATTAGATCAATTAACCTTAATGATATACTCAGAGAATGAGAAATTAAGATTCTTAAAAATTATTCTTTTTCAGCTCAAAAATCTTTTTATGTGTGCAAAAAATATTTCGTGAAAAATACACAGTTTTGTAAAAAAAAATGTCTTCGTCATAGTGCGTCTGAAACTCCCCCTGGAAATAAGCATACAAAGTTAGTCAACTCATTGAAAATAAATCAGGAAAAAAAATTACAAAAATAAAACTCCCTCTTTGACAATTCAGCTTCATAGTTGAATTCAGGGCTAGAATTTCAGAAAGATTTGTCTTTCAGAATCGGGTACTAATCTGAAGTGATTAGAAGCATTTGTTGCGGAAAATCGTGTTTCAGTCTGATGTAACTGAAAGCCTTTAGCTCGAGTTCTGTACTGAGAATTACAAAAACCATTTCATTAAGGCTCGGGTCCTGAACTGAAATGAGCAGGAGCCATATGAGTGAAAAAACAGGTTCTGCACTGATGTGTACGGAAACCATTTCCGTTGAAGACCGGGTTCTAGTCTGATTTGACTAAAAGCCATTTTTATCTACAAAAAATCAAGATGTCTTTGGTATCCAAATAGATTTGGATCCAAACTTGTTAGCACTTTTGGGTACCCATTTCTAAAAGGGATTTGGTACCCACTGGTACTTTGGTTTAGGTACCTAATGCAGATTATATCTCTTTTCTTCTCTCTCAAATTCAGAAAGCAAATTTCTTTGAGTATGATAAAACTGAATATCTGAATAATGAAAGAAACTTGAACGAGCAGAATTTTGCAAACTCTTCTTTCTGAAAAACTATCCAGTTCTAGCCTGTTTCTGATAATACTTGGTGTTTTTCTGTGAAGATGTCTTCTGATAAGAATAACCAATACTTTCAAAACTTTTGAATCATTTGATTTCGAAGATTCACCAGTCTAAACCTTGACCGGAAGATTTTCAATTATTTTATCTTTGACTTTGTGTATCTTTAAAAGATACTTAAGTTTAAGATCTGAAGGTGAATCTAGATTAGGAGTTTCAGTTAGATTCTTATCATTTTCTGAGAATAAATCAAAATGATCAACTTTATGTTTCAAACACTCATTAGAATTATTAACTTCTGATTCATTTGAAGAAGGAGAAACATGAAATTGTTTAGAAAGATGAAGTATCTGATCTTCCAATCATTTGATGATGCCAAATATGAATTTTTGTCATTATTAAACAATTGGTAATCAGTTTTGAAAGATTGTTTTTTAATTAAGAACACCTTTCTTTCACCTTCAAACAATTTAGATTTCGCTTTGAAATCTTGTTCTTTAAGTAAGAACTCATTTATTCCTTCTCAAGTAAATCTTCAGTTAATGAAAACTCTTTTTCAAAAGCAAAAAATTCTTCAGATTTGTTTGAATCATATATTTGATCAGAAAGATTTGTCTTTGGAAGTTTTTCTTCAAAATCTTTAACTTTCTTGTAAAGATCAGATCTTTCAGGCAAAAGATATTTCAGTTGAGTTGCATTCTGAAAATTTGCTTGTTTAGAATCGTCAAGTTCTTTTGATAATTCAGATATTTTCAATTTAAGAACAGAAATCTCAAAATTTAAAACTTTCTGGTTTTCTTCAAAATTTAAAACTTATTCTTTCAATCTGCTGACAACATGTAAAGCCAAAGCTTTATCTGTGTTTAATTGAACAAGAATCTCATAATTGTTCTTACGCATCTGTTCAGATTCAGTATGTTTTGCAATGAGCTCAGACTTTGTACGATTCAAAACCAATTATGATCATTTGTCATTTTGAATTGTTGATATTGAATCTTCAAAGATCTGTTATGGATTGATGAGTGATTTCTGATAATACTCGAAAAGATGTATCTGTGAATGATGACTTGTTGAAAAACAGCTTTGAATTGACTTTTTGACATTGAAATTTCAGTTTTTTCTGCAGAAAAATGCATGTAACTTTTTTCTAGAGTGGAATTGGGCCTCCAAAATATACGGAACCGGCTATGTCTATTCAAGAAATCGTAGATCTCAGTTCAAGCTTCGTTTTGGTATATGGTAGTCCTTTTAACGATGTTCCAGTCAAAAGATATGACCAATTGAAGCAGCAAAGGTCAATCTCGGATGACTAAGAATAAAATTCGGATGCTTAATGATCAAACTCGACTGACTAAGGACCAAACTCGATTGACTCTATATCAAAATCGGTTGATGAACAGTAAAACTCGATTGATTAAGCATGAAGCTCGATCAATTAAGCATAAAACTCGATCAATTAAGCATGAAACACAATTAATTCATGAACAAACTCGATTGAATTATAATGAAACTCAAATGTTTCTTTGACAAACTCGAATAAAGAGATATCAAACTCGAACAAAGAGTTATACAACTCGATTAACAAAGAAGCCAAACTCGAATATCAAAGGTATCAAACTCGATTTGTTAGACATTTAATTTCGATCATATGGAGTTATTTTGTAATAATTATTGTGTTATTGTTTAGTCTTGTATTTTTTTCCTTTGTATTTTATTTCCATATAAAAGTCAAGGGACCAAAGGTGTCAATGTTCCATACTTAATTAATGGAGGCTATGTATAGCTCCTAGGGTTTTGAATTATGGTACACGGTTGAAACATTCTCAATATACAGCAGCCGCCATTTTCATTGTGCTCCCAACATTCCTTTTGTCTTTCTTCATCATTACTTGATTATTGAGCTTGATTCTTCTTGGGTTTTGATAAAGAAACATAAAGGTGCTGATTATTAAAAGGGAATACAATATAACACGATTGATACAAGATCAAACTCGATTAACAATTTGTAAAACTCGATGAACACTCAATTTAACATTTGTTCGAGTTTTATCATTTTTCAATCAAATCAAGTTCAAATTCATTATTTTTAATATAAATTCAACGAATTGATCTCAGATTGATATCGAAGCTGCGGTTTTCACACACAAACACTTTTGAAAAACAACTTTGGCTAATTTCAGATTAAAAACCAAAAATCTATCAAAAACCTCAAGAACACATACTTTTTCAAAAATTCAGTAAAATTCATATTTAATCTTGTGTGTTTGGAATTAAAATTTGATGCTTATCACAATCAAATCGTCCTTATAAACCGCACCTTCGATCTAATTCTCAAATCATTTCACCCATTGATTCAAAAACCATAAGAAATTTTCGAATTTTCAAACATTTATGAATATAACAATGTTCGTGAATTTCAATTTTCAGATTCAAAATTCACTCAAATTCAGTAATATTAGGCTCTGATGCCAATTGATAATTCAATATCAACTTCAATTCAATATTAAAACAATAAGAACATGAATTAAGAACACAACACATCGAATGATTATATTGATGAGAGAAAAATATTACACTGTTCTTGATTTCTTGCTTGACAATGCACATGCAATTACATTCAGATCCGTCTCTCTTCTCTGTTCTCTATCTAATCCGTATTCCACTATCTATTTATACTAAAATACAACTATTGTATATTTACAATATGCCCCTTGCACTTATTAGAATAAATTGTTTTCATCTCTATTTATATTTGTACCCAACAGTCCCCCCTCAAGTTAATTGTGAAAAACATTAAACAAATTTAAACTTTCACACAACCTTTCATGCTGCTGAACAGTTAACGCCTTATTAAACACATGAGCTATATTATTTATATATTCAACCTTCACAGGCTGAATAACGCCAGCTGCTACCTTTTCACGAAAAAATATAGATCATTTTACCAGTCCTTAATATTGTTTTTGAGTTCAAGTCCTGAATAGAACACGTTTAAGGATCGAAACTAACAGTTAGAGCATTTTCCTTAGCAAGTTGAGGCACAGATAATAGGCTAACAGAGTATTCAGGTTTTATCAGGTTCCCATGTAAAGTGACCTTTTCGGTCAAGAGTAAATCACCCATCTCAGTTACAGTAGCAACAGTTCCATTTGGATGAGAAACGCTGAGACTCAAACTAGTCACATCCACAACATTTTATCAAATTTTTTCAGAATTTGTCATGCCAGAATCTATTATCCACATTTTATTTTCACTAAAGGAGGATACACTCAAACAAGACATAGAGGGCTAGTTAAAATAAACGTTTGAGTTATAGAAATTACCATCCATATTGCCTTGAGCAGTGGTAGGTTTGGTCTTCTCCTCTAACAGGTTCAATACTGTTCTTGTGTAAAACCAACACTATGTGAGACATCACTAGAATAACAATTTCCACCAGGTTTTAATGGAGAAATAGTATTATTGCTATTTTTCTTCCAGCTTGAGGGATAACCAACAACCTCAAAGCATCAGTCAACCGTATGATTTGTTCTACCACATTTGGTGCATTTAAAGTTAAGATTTGCAACCTTACTTGCATATCCAATTATTTCATAAAATCTGTCAATAGTATCTCCATTTCATAGGCATTTATTGCATTTCAATTCAAAATTGGCTTAAGGTCTTCGATTGAGATGTTTTAGCTATGAAAGTAGCAGGTTGCCCACTAGAATTACCACTGGTTGTGTAGATTGTTTTAACGACTCTTCTCTGGAAATTAAAGAAAAGGAAACTTTGACCGTGGAAAGGGTCTCTAGTTAGAATGCTACTTCGTGTTGATTGATAACTAGAATCCAACCCCATTAGAAATTGCATAAGTTTTAACAAATTGGTATGACTTTGGTTTCCTTAGAGGTGTTGCTAGTACATTGGGGTAATTTCAACAAAATGTCATAGTGTTTCCAGAGAGAGTTAAGTTTGTGATAATAATCAGAAACAGATGAGTCACCTTGTGTTAATAAATTTATTTGATGGTAGAGGTTAAACACAACAGACCCGTCTACCTTATCATAAGTTTCTTTTAATTCATTCCCAACCTCTGAAGTAACTTTAGAATAAACTTGGCCACTATACAAATCATCAGAATTGGAGTTTAAGATCCAAGACAAAACAACTGCGTTGCATCTTTCCCATTGCTTTGAAAGGACTTCATTTGTTAAGGATTTCTCGAACGACCTATCAATGAACCAGATTTTATTTTTGGTTTGGAAAGCCAGTTCCATCGCACATGCCCATGATTTGTAATTCTCAATCCCTTTAGTTTGAAATTGATTAATCGGGTGCAATTGATGTCACAGGCATGTAAGTATGATGGATCTCCAAAATCAAGTTTACTGATCAACCTATCTTCTTGATTATCTATTTGAACCAAGGAAAAAAGAACCCAAAACACCAAATATAAACAACAAAAAATTATTTAGAATATATCACCGAGGATGAACAATAACCAGCAAGAACAGATACCACTTAACACATTTACAGATAAAGGAAGCAAGATAGCAAACAATAGCCCCAACTCACACAACACTAGAACCAGCTTCTTAAGGCAGGATTACAAGGCTTTTAAGAAGCCCGGTCAAGCCAAAAACTGATCCCCAATTAAAATAATGTGAAAATATGTAGCAAATAGAAGGGGTTCTTGCACATAGGCGAAGTGTGACATATCAGTGCAGTTAAAACCTCTAAGCACAGATGCTGTCACAGCAGGTACGTGCTATGCACAATATAGGAAGATGATACTTACAGTGCTATCCACGATTAAACCACACAATGTGCAGCGGAAGGAATCTATAACAACAATACTAACTTAGGGTTTTGAGAAAAAAAACCATCTACAGGGCCCTGATAAAGAATCAACGAACAACGAATATGATCCATAGGAAGAACAACTACTTGAGATTTGGATAGAACAAGACCAGTCATACCAGAATCAAACGCTAATCAATCGAGGGAGCTGGTTCGAACCAGATGAGACCTGGGCTCTTATAGCATGAAGAAAACAAGGCATCAAGAACTTAAAAGAATATAAGATAATTTTCCATTAAAATCTACTTCAACCGGTCCAAAGACCAAACTAAAACATACAAAAGAAAACTCACTACCACCCTTTTTCAATACACCAACAGACGTAGAACCACCACTCAGAACAATACAACTGAAACTACAAATCTTATCTAGATGTGTACATTAGCCTTAAATACAAACCCTAAACAAGTCTGCGAAAAAGATGTAGAAAACTAAACAAAAATCATACAAACTTAGTTCTCTGATTAGGTTTACAAGGTAAAATCTTATATATACATATATATATATATATATATATATATATATATATATATATATATATATATATATATATATATATATATATATACATATATATATATATATAAAAGCCTGAACAGAGACGAAAACACCCTCAGTCAAACAGCAAAATTACCCGCGACAGCCATCCAGAACACACAGCTCGGATAAATGAGAAGCATCACTAACAACAACTCAATGAGCCCAAAACCACACAACACCCAAGGCCCAAAACAGCCTACACAATTAACTTGCTCAAGGAGACCTGACGAGCCATCGTTGTGGCCCGTAGAAATAACCTTAAATCTAACTATTTAGCTTAGAGAAGTAAGAATCGAATCCGCAGGGAGTGCGTATGTGAATTAGGGTTAATTAGCTAGTTTCTTTAGTTTATTAAAAACGATTAAATCGTGAATTGGATGGTTTTTTTGGAATAATGATTACGACTAAATTGTAACTAAAACTAACGGCAAGCAACTAACAATATAGATTAACAAAGCAAATTGAAGATAACCATTTACAGAATCACTACGGCTTAAGTTATTATCCACTTGAATTTCATGCAACAATCACATAGACATAATTAATTGTGTAGTTCAATTAATCATACATATTTTAATCAATAAATCTCGGCATAGCGCATGCAGCTTTCATTACTTGTTTTAATCCCTAAACTAATGGACTCGGCACAAATAATAACAGTACTATGAACTATCTTGCTTTTACCAAACAAAACATATAATCATAACAATAATCGAATGCTTATCATTTGCATTACACATAAAAAAATTTCAAGCAACACAAAATACATCAAAACATAATTGAAACTCAATAAAGTAAAACTTAGTCGTAGATCATCTGCAAACGGCTATGGTGTTTAGCCGCTCATCGTGTGCTCTTCACGAGGAATGGTTGGAGACATCATCTTAGGCTTCGAACGGTTGTAATCACCTTCTTCGTACTTGAATCGTGAATCCACTCCGGCAGGGCTTCGCCGCTTCATTCAACACTTTGGGACTCTCTCAAAACGACCACCATCGACCTCTATTTATAGAGGAGGTGGAAATTAGGGTTTTAGGATTGAAAACGCGTCTGCTTTCAGATTACGCCGCACCAGCGTAGGCCTGGGCGTAGGCCTGTGCCCCCTCCCTCTGCGCTGGGGGTACGGCCTGGGATATGCTGGGCTGCGCTAGAAGTACTCTCTAACTCGAAATTGTTCTGTTTTGTAGCGTAGGGTGGCGCAGGCCTGGGCCCCCTCCGGCTTGGTTCACGCTGAATTTTCTCGAGTTGCTTCCATTTGACTTCTTGACCCTGAAACATAATTTGGAGTAATAATATGGTAGTTACGAAGTATCAGTGCTTAAAATGAGTCTAAAATGATACCAAAACACATAAAATTATAGTCTTATCAAACCTCTCCAAATTAACTCTTGGTCATCCCCGAACAAGCCTTTGGAATCAGAACTAATTATGTACCAGGCATATATACTAGTAGTGTGTCTAGAAATTCTAAGTTAAGCTAGTCTTCGCAATAATGCGTTAAAACGTTTATTATGCAAACCAAAGACATTTTCATTTAAAATATATTTCCTTAGAGTTTATATAATGTATCTCACTCTTGGAAAGTACCCTTTTAGCTCAAGGTTACAAAACTTAAAACACATGGGTCTTTTAACCATCTTTTCCCTCTATGCATGTTTACGACAAATTTTTTTCTTTTTTTAATGCCATGCTTATATCTATAATTTTCTAACTCAAGTTATCTAGTTGGTCCATGTAGCGATATTTTGGTCAATCACTCCCAAAACAGATGGTTTTAGGGGATTAGGCATGAGTGGTACCACAAGGACTTAGTTTCCCGAACCATCTAGACTATAATTGAGCCGTTTTTAGGCTAAAAACGTGATTAAGCTCTCCCCCTTATTGCATGAGTTTTCCCAAATCTTTTGACACATTTCTTATATTTAAGCCCTAATTAATTGAACCTACTTGAATTTGCTTTACATAACAAAAACGTTAACTATTATTACGACTCTTTTCTTAATTATAGAATATCCTATCAACACTGGCCAATTCCCTAGTACCTATATTTTCTATTTATCATCATTTTCCACGGCCTGATCGGCAAACAAGACTCAAACAGGGAAGATAAGACAGACTACATAAACTTAAAAAAAAACTAAATAAGGACTCGGCTAAGAATAAAAATAAACACTACTAAAGATAAAGAAATTAAATGCAACTACAAAACTAAAATAAAAGTACAGAAAAATAAAGAACAAAAGAACAAGGAAAGATAGTACCCGATAATCAGTATGAAGGAGGAGGTGGAGGACCGCAGACGCTGTTGAAGAAATCTCCATAAGGACCTTGATCTGTGGGGTTTTGTGGCTGATGTGGAAGCAGGTGAGTAGGGACATGGTCTGGCAAATCCTGCCTACCATGCGCTGGATAGCGCTGATAAGAATCTACGGCAAGGTCATAGGACTGGTAGTTGGGCACAGTGTAATCAGCGTATGATTGATATGGCAAACCTGCTAGATAATCCTCGTGATGTCGGACTCCAACACAGTATGCCCAATTATGGTGCTGCTAGTAGGCATTATGATATGCCAAGGCTCTCTGCCCGTCGTGAATCTGATCTACCCGGTCATATAAATGATCGACCCTATCATAAATATAGGTCATTCTCCCATTCATCTCATCTAACCTCTGGGTCACGTCCTCATGGAACTCACCTTGACCCACCACTAAATCATATAACCGCCTCATAACGCGGTTAAAGTTAGCATTGTCATTGCCTCGACTGTGCGAGGTAGACACCCCTCTGTTCGGCTCTTCGGGCCGATCCTCTGCCTCATTAGCGGCTTTCTGATCTCTCTTTCTCTCTCTCTCTCTCTCTCCTCTCATCCTCTGTGTAACTCTCGATATACGACTGATTTGTCTCTTGTCGTAAATCTCAAAACCCTCATCGACTTCCCTAAAGACCAAGGTAGGGAACATGGTGGTCGTAATATACGTCGCCGAAACTGGAGAAGCAAGGGAATCAAGGGAAAGTGCACCCATCCTTTCAAGAAATATAAAGATTAACCATCCGTGGGGGATGATCGTCTTCTCTCGCGTATCGTATATCGCCCATATATCGTTAGTGACTGTCCATGCGAAGGACAATCTAGGCTTAGCCTTGAGGAGGGCATAAAGAACTGTGATGTCCCTATGTCTGACCTTAGACATGTCATTATCTCGTGGCAAGATGTTGTTCACAGTTATCTTGTGAAGCACCTTGCATCTCGGGGACAAATCCTTGCTGCTATAGGAAGTGGAAGCCTCTACTTCCAAAACAGACGGGTTAAACACCTTACACATTTGCTCCATCCAATCTCCTAATCAGGTCATATCAGTAAAGGCCAATTAGGTCTCGGATTTGTACTCATACCCACGTTGGGTAGACCCTTCGTTGCCTGCCCCAGTACCCACATTAAATTGGCGATGGATTCGTGCATCCATCGCCACGTCCCTACCATGGACGGTGCCTATCAACCTCAACTCGTTATATGAGTTGCCCGTCTCCCTCCGTAGGATAGACATCCACTCTACTACATCGGCCTGGTGAATCAGTGGGCCGCCTAAGTCAAACACACTCTCCCATCCCAAGAAATCAAAAAGGAATGGAATCCCATAGTCCTCAAAATCTGACCTTCTAACTCTCTTTTCTACTAACACCCTGTTAGAGTATTTTTTGTACAGATATAAGTGCGTTCTAGCTTCCTCCAGGTGTCGGGACAGTAAAAGGTTTAGGGTCCAGTCTATAGGCACATTAACGGGATGGGAACTTTGGCGTGTTCTTCTTGTCATCTACAAGTTACCAATCAAAATATGTATGAGATAATTAAACAATGCAACCTATAATTACATTTTTCTCAATTACGCTCAATATGTTAGACGCGTATATATAAACTTTTACGCTCAAATTTGCACAACTCTTATATATAGTCTATAATTTGTCATCATTTCAAGTGCTAAGCATATACCATATATCAATAAAATTCATTAAGCACATAAAATTCATTTTCTAGTTAATTACCCAAACTTTATAAATTATAAATTATATGCACACTAGGCAATCAACTTTATAAATCCATCTTTTTTTTTCCTAGAAATTAATAATGGGAAATTAACTACAATTAGCAACTAAATATATATCTCAACATACATATATCAAGATTATCATCACATTCATGCAATTTCACATACTTTGACTCTAAAAAGTCAAAATTACCATGAAAACTCCATGGATGACCATGAAGCTCAAACTCTCATTTTGCTGAAAAAGTATGAAGTAACTTGCATTTATACTATAAAAACACTAACATTCATGATTGGAAGCTTAAAGACGGTAAAAAAAAATCTAGATTTTTCTTCACCCACTTCTACACCCAGAAATTCTTCAAAATGGATGAAAATACCCACAAAAAGAACTTTCTAGCCTAAATCTTTGTTATATATGGTAGTGTGCGTATTTTGGGGCTTGGATTTGCAATTTTAAGCACAAATATGGCACAAAAGTGAGGTAGCCGCACAAAAGCCGTAGGGTAAAGTGATCTAGGGTTTGTGAAAAATGAAGAAGGAGCTGAATTCTGCAATTTAAACCCGATGGGGCGTAGGCTGGGCGTAGCCCTGCGCCCATGCTTCTGATTTTTTGATTTTTCACTGGTTTTTGGTACGCAGAGCAGCATATCCTTCTTGTTTGTGATTAAAAATGTGGTCTAAATTTTTTTTATGGAGGCTAAATTAATTAATTAATTATTATTAGAACACTACCCTCCCCAAATTAGACCTTTATGACGTCCTCGTCACATTTGAGTACTAGAATCACTTAACGATCTGGTACCCATTCCTTGCTCGAAAATAAATTCAAGTAACTTAAATAAACTCAAATAAATTCAAACTTAAACGTTTAATTATAAAATCACACCACACTTAAATATTAAAAATAAACAACGGACAAGATCATAAAGTACGGTTACAATCCGGAATCACACCACATCATAAATTTAAATAACCAAAATAAAGCTTAATGTTTCTCACACAAAACCAAATCAAGCATATTCAAATAATAACTCAAAAATCTTTTGGAGGTATGACGACTTCTACTAAATCTCCCACCGTCATTTGGATATTTGTCAGCCAATCGGAGTGCACTTGGAACATCTGCTCGTTCTACTTTTGTCCCTCTTGCAGTTTCTCGATGTCTCTTAACAGATCTTTGTTCGCATTAAGCAGGCTACCCATGACTTCCTTCAGAATATCAATTTGAGATCTCAATAAATCCACGATTGACACTCTTTTCCACAGCCTCTCGTGTTCATCATCCACCTCCATTCTAGCTTTTCCCTTATTGCTTTGTCTTTCCTCTGAGTAGTTGACGGCAACGAATGGGATCACGGTCAATCTAGAGGTTTTAGGACAGCGGATTTTGTAACCTAGATGGGTTCCCTCAAATACTAGCCCTAACATAGTACGCTTAGTGAACCAGATTTCATTAGGGTTAAGGTATTTAATCAGTAATTGCTCTGACACTGGTTTCTCAATAACAAAAAATTCAGTCAACATTCGGCAGTGTGGATAGTTTGTCCCTTGACCCATCACATTACATTCCCACATACTTTTCATTATAACGTACCCCATGGATATGGTCGGGTATCCAGTCATCAAGGCATGTACTAACAGGATTTCTTGGGGTCCAATAACAGTTGTGTCTTGGTGTCTGGGAAGCAAGTTAACAAACTTCCACAGCACCTTAGCCAGTGGGCACAAGTCTCTCCTATTAAGATGAATATAGGCTCCTGCTTCCTCTATTGACATCCCAAAAACTGTTGCTATCTTTCCTACCCATTTCTTAGCCCAACCACTAATTTTCCTCGCTCTACCCCCTTGAATGTCTAGAGATGACCAGAATTCTATAGGCCGTGGAATATCGCCATCTATGTCAAACTCATCACACAACTTCTTTCTAGAGATTCTCACCCTCCTATTTCCCACTACACCCGTCAGCTCAAAATCATGATCCTCATATTTGTCTACTTTCCGAACAGTGGCGAACCACTGCTGGATCAGACTAGTGTGGATATAGGGTAGTTCCCACAGTATTGCCTTAGCCCACCTCAGCCTCTCGAAACACTCTAAAATCTCAAAACCCTCGAAATCGGGTTCTTTCAAGGTTCGCTCAATATGGAACCTGGCTTACCGTTATTGGATTTGGGGGTACTACGGGAAATTCCGCATGAGAGGTTTCTCACAGCGGACATTCTTAGGGTCATGCATTCTCATCCTAGGGGTTCGGGTAAAACGGTTGTTAACAGAATGATTGTCAATAGCGTTATATTGGCTCGACATATTAATGACGTAGAGAATAGGATATTAAAATTGGGTTTCCTATAAATGATAATGCATCAATAATTAAAAACCCTTTTTTCGTGAAATTAACTAATTCTAATGCTCACTGCCAATTGTGAGCCAAAACTAAACCTATTAATGCATGATTTGATAAATAATACTAATTTCAACAATTAAATAACCCTTAGACAAAACTTTTTCAAAATAAAGCGTATTTGGAAAAACTAGAAGTTTTTGGTAAAACTTTTCCAAAAATATCTTAATATTAATCATATGAATATGTAGAATTATAATTAACCATTTTTTAATGAAAATAATGTAATCCCCCAAAACTTTCATCCCATCATGATAAATCCGTTAAAAACTAACATAGTGTAAGGTCTACTGGACACGGATCTATCTAGACGCGGAACCGTCAACGAGTGCGGAATCCTCGTTAACGGGTAGACGCTAACAACTCTCACCAGAAACACGGAGACTATCAATAAGCTGTACGAACTACGACGGACGCACCTACGAATTGATTCTCTCCGAAATAACACCAAGATTGATGATAAACTCGAAATCGCCTTTTTCTTAATCTCTCTCGAATTCTGCAAAAAGTCTGATAATTATTCGAGTCTATCCCTAATTATAGAGGCTAATTCGAGTCTGCCAAGGGCCAAACTCGAATCAGGCCCAAGGCCCATTCGAGTTTGTCCCATCTGACACTCTCGAATCTGCCTACTGGAATACATTCGAATCTACCATAGATTCGAATCTGACTAACTTGTGAATTCGAATTTAACCCAAATTCGACTTTCACATATAAAACTTGTATTTGAAACTTATGTTTTTAACTTATGTTGGATTTTATCTTTGATCTTTATGTTTGAACTTCTTGTAATACGTTACATTAAGTTCAAACACACAATCAATAATAATTATCAAACATATATAAACATATATATCAAACACCTGCTAAAACCACAATGTTGGATCACTTAGACTGTTATCGTTACACAGGGTGTACCAACAGACTCCCCCTTGACGATAGCTTCTAATAATTCACACATTTGATTAAGTACTTTGTTTATTATTTATTCAAACTGCTTCCAGCATACAAACCCTGCTCAATACACACTTTAACTACATTCTCATACTTTCTAGTCTCACTAATTCGAGTCTGCCATGGGCCAAACTCGAATCAGGCCCAAGGCCCATTCGAGTTTGTCCCATCTGACACTCTCGAATCTGCCCACTGGAATACATTCGAATCTACCATAGATTCGAATCTGACTAACTTGTGAATTCGAATTTAACCCAAATTCGACTTTCACATATAAAACTTGTATTTGAAACTTATGTTTTTAACTTATGTTGGATTTTATCTTTGATCTTTATGTTTGAACTTCTTGTAATACGTTACATTAAGTTCAAACACACAATCAATAATAATTATCAAACATATATAAACATATATATCAAACACTTGCTAAAACCACAATGTTGGATCACTTAGACTGCTATCGTCACACAGGGTGTACCAACAGACTCCCCCTTGACGATAGCTTCTAATAATTCACACATTTGATTAAGTACTTTGTTTATTATTTATTCAAACTGCTTCCAGCATACAAACCCTGCTCAATACACACTTTAACTACATTCTCATACTTTCTAGCCTCACTATCCATATGAGTGTTGCTAGAGATCTTATGAGCACGAAGCACTTGCATGTCATTCTTAGAAAGGTTTACAAGGTGAAGAGGATCATACACTCTAAGAATCACTTTTTCTTCAAAATCTTCCATCACAGCTTCTCCCGTTTCACTTTCCACATACCACCAGTTTAGGTTTTTCATGACGTCCTGTGGCATTGGCTTGAGTGGTACCTTTCTCAGACATCTCACTGGTCTGTATTGTATCTTCATCCATGGACGCCCAGTCAGAGTATCAATTCGAGAATGATCCATTACTCGCTTACCTATCCTCGGATTGAGACGTTCAAACTTCTTCGACCTTCCTTCTTTTCTTATGATCTTGGCAATTATATCAGCGTAAGGATGGTTGCCGATATTGATTAGTTCCTTCCAAGCTAACGCCTTTATCTCAATCTTCGGCAGGGAATTGAATACTTTCAGAGTTTTCCTGAGGTACTGGAGACCATCTTTTCTCTTGATGATAAACAGCTGCAATTCCCGGTCAAAGAACCAGCTTAATATGCTTCCGGATAGCTTTCCAGTACCCGGCACACTCATCTTCTTCTACAACTCTAACTCCTTTTGCTCTGCCCTGAACCATACTTTTCTTTTCTCTTCATTGGTAAGCTCTCTGGCAGGCTCTTCTCTTGATGAATCAACATTTAAAGCAGCATTGACTACTTCTATGTTAATCACATTATTTCCGTCTATCATATAAGTATCTGTGATTGGGTTTTGCTGAACGATGATCTCATTGGCTTCATCATCTTCATCAGCACAAACTTCATCATCGGATTTCCAATTGGTTATATCTTCAGGAACAATTTCTTCTTCTTCTAATTCCTCCATATCATCCTCAAAATCAAAGCCCAAGTCCATCGGGTCATCGTCGAGATCCATTAGAGCTTCAATCATCTCATTTATCTCCGACTCTGTGGCCTTGGATGAACTGGCCTCTCCTTCTTTAGCTCCTGATTGACTCGGCTCCCCCTGAGTCTCAGCATCCTGAGCAGCAGAAAAATCTACTGGCTCATTCTGTCTTTGCGTGCTGGGATCATTGCCATTGTCATTATTATTATCATCATCATCCTTGGCACTTCTACTTGATCACGGCAGGATGTCTCCCCCTGAGCCTTTATATTTTTCATTAATTGCTCAATCAGGGAGCGCATCGATCTTATTTCAGCTGCTTGATCAGCGACAAAAGTTTTCAGCTCCAAGTTCTCTTCCTGTACTTTGTCCACAATCTTTTTCAGGTCGACATTCTCATTATCCAGATTTGCATTATGCTTCTGAATCTCACCGATAGCCGTTGTTAGGCCTATGATTTGAATCTGCTGGAAGTCAACTCTATCTTTTAGTGCCAAAAACCTTTGATTCTCTGCGTAGGTGGATGAGGTGGATGGAATGGATTGTATTGGTGTCGGAATGATGGGTGATGGGATGTACGGTTCAACATGTGGTGGTGATGGTGGAATGGTAGTTTGAGGGTCCTGAGGCTGAGGAATTTCAGGCTGTGCAGCTGAAGCTGAGGTAGCTCCCTGCATAAAACGATGACGCTTAGCCCTTTGTCTTGTCAATAACGGAGCAATTTCTTCTTCTTCGAAATCAATGTCATCAGACTCCTGTGATGCTCGTCGCCGTGAAGCTTCTTCAGTGACTACTAACCTCGATCCATAGGTTCCCATTTGGACAGACGGTTCTGCAGTGACGGACTCTGGAACTTCAACCTCTATTTCCTCCATATCTTCAGACTCAGTAGCTGATGATGACATGTCATTACCGGTTTGATCAGGTTGATATTCATCTACATCCCTAAGAACATCATCTTCTCCTTCCGGAGGCTCTAGCAATTGATCGACAAGTTCAGCTGTTATCTCTTCATTAGCATGAGGACCAGCTTCCCAAATCTCATGCAGTGTTTGACATAACTGATCAGATTCAATTGGTACATTTGATGGCCCTGCCTCTTGTGCCGCTTGAGATTGACTAGTAGAAGGCCTACTTGCCTGAATTTGACTCGCTACTGATCTTTGGTGTCTCCTCTGTTGCTGAGCGCGCGGTTGTTGCTGTTGTTGTTGTTGTGGTTGTCTATGCTGAACTTCTACTTCACCTGCCCAATTGGCATCATCTGGTGCCACAAAGTTCCTGTCTATTACAGCCCCAAACAAAGGTCGCTCGACCGGAACTGCTAACCTTCCTCTATGCGCAGAGCAATCAGCAAAAATCCTTTTATCTATAACCGCCACACTTTGAATCTCATTAAGCTGCGGCAAATTAGGCAAGAAGTGCCGGATGAGCATCATTATAAAACGAGGATATAGAAGAAAGCTTTGCTGCTCCGGAGCCGTTATTTGATGAACGAGCTCCGAGAAGAACATCTCTGAAAAGCTGAATTTCTGATTATAAACCAATGCAATTATCCCAGATTGGATCTTTGATACGATATAATCAAATCCCGCTTTCTTGGCCGCAAAGCACACCATGAATACGTGCGCCAAAAATCTCCATTGCCCTATGAGTCCACTCTTCATATAGGATGTCTTAGTAACATCCAAGCTATATCCCATCCTCAGAAAAGTAGCCTGCCTAATACTTAACGGAAAGTCTATAGGCCCATTTTCTTCCTCCTGAGTCTCCAGCTGCAGATCCTGACGTAGCATATCAGCAGAAAATACTAACGGCTGTCCTGCTATCCTTGTTCTTAGAACTGTTGGGGTGACGGTACAATCAACCTGCAAATGTTCATAAAACTGCCGCACATAGGGAATAACTATTTGGATGTTATGGGATAATGCGAACGAAATGCTAGATTCCACCAGGAATACCACCATTTGGCGGAAACCCTGCGCTTCAGGGATATTATGGTCAGGGGGAATGACCATATTATGCTTTGGCACAAACACTCGATCCGCCATGTCTGCACAATAGATAAAATATTAGAATTATTTAAAAATGAATAAACTTGAATAAATTCAAATTTGTTTTATTTTGAACTTGTTTAAGTACAAAATCCAACACATATGAATTTCTACAAGTTTAATTAAATTTAAATTGAATAATTCAAATAAAATGACAAATTCGAATAAACAGATTCGAAGAAACTCCTTTTCGAGTTTAAAGACACATTCGAATTTAATGACCTTCTCGAGTTTACTGACAAACTCGAGACTGGTCAGGAACAGATTCGAAGTAGTCGTCCCAACTCATCATCAAAATCCATGATTTTACCCATTTTGGACTCAGAAAATCACATTCATTAGCCCTACTAGGTACTAATCAAAGATATTTGCTTTTAATTTGACTCTTTACCGGTCCAAACTTTGTAATTTTGAAAAACAAGATTTCGACCTATAAACCTTCAAAAAACGGTGATTTTGGCTTAAATGGTGTATAAGACTACTTAAATCTTGTACAAACCAGTTGTTTATACCTAGATCTAGGAGTATAATCGAACCCACAAGCAAGAAACTCGACAAATAGTTGATTTTAGTGAAATCGGCAAACTCGAGAACAATATATTCGAAATCGCTGGATAGATTCGAAAACAGATAGAGTAATGACCATTACTGTTAACCTATTTATACCACCTACCTTCGAGTCTATGGCCACTTTCGAATCTACTGACATATTCGAGATCACCCAAATTCGAGTTTAACCTAAACTCGAATTACCTCCTGAAACTTTGAAAATTTTGAAAATTTTGGAATAAATTCAACTTTTTCAACTTTTTCAATCTCATGGTGTAACGGAATAAACTATGCCAAATCTTTTACCCTAAGCACAAGATTTTCACGCAATGTTTATTTTATTCAACTATGAATGCACCCTCGGTAATTTTTTTTGACCTTTTTCCTAAGTAAAAATAAAAATAAAAAATAAAAATAAAAATAAAATAAAATAAAAATAAAAAATAAAAAATAAAAATAAGAATAAAAATAAGTAAAAATAAAATTTTAAAATTTTGAACAAAAATTTAACGTAGACTTAAACTACACTTATTAACATTTACAACCTATGCTAAACACTTAACAAAATATTTTTGACGAGTATAGTCAAAGAAAGGTTCAATCAGATAGCGGTGTCAGATACTCACTTTCAGTACTTAAACATTCACACTTAGGAATTTTTGATTCCTTTGATTGTTTGTCGTGAAATACCCATTTAGCCGATTGTTGGTATTTATCCCTTTAAACATGCTACATTTCGGAATATCCCTTGACATTTTTATTTATCATGAAATTATCTTACGTGACTCAGACATAGACATACTTTTATGATTAAGGCATACAGACAATGATTCTAACTTGTTGGTATTTGCAAACTTTCTTTAAAAGACAAACATCGGACACAGGTCTGTATTTTCATACAACAAAGTGTCTTAGTTTGACTTAAGGTTTATTTTTAAAGCTAGCAAGACAGCGGTGACAGGTCTGTACCGACGTACAATAAAACGGCTTATCTTGCTAACCCGAATCAAAACAGAGGCAACAGGTCTGTACTTACTACAACAGAGTTACATGATTTTGACTCTCAATTCCTTATGATTTTTCTATGTTTTCCATTTTTAGATGTATTTGATGTTGCTATACATCCCCAGAAAGTTTGCATACCTCATTTAGACTCAAAGTTAGTATGTCTTGTACATAAAAATTAAGACCGATTGGTCATACATCTAAGTTAGCGACACCTTTGACTTTTTCTTGAATATTTTATTTGCCTTGGGACTCCCTATATGTATTATGCCTACCAACACATCAAACTAAAATAAAGTATAACACTTAGAATTTTAGGTGCATGTGTGAAAGCTTAAACACTTAGAGTTTGTAACCACTGTGCTAATTTTCGTCACTTTGAACCTATGCATCTAAGACTTAACCCCTTTTCTGATATTCTCTTTTTTTTTGAATTTTTATGATTTTCTCTCTTTTTTCTTTTTTTTTTTTCATAAGAAATAGCAATAAACAAAAAGATAACCTACTAACTTACTAAAAATAGAAACTATCCTAATTTAGCAGACTTATTATAAAAAGAAAGAAATACTACAGCTATAAAAGGAAATAAACTTTTACTAAGGTCAAATTACTCTGGGTTGCGCATTCCATTTAGTTGAATTAAATATTCAAACCGTGACTTATCAAAGGCTTTGGTAAATAAATCAGCATTATTATCGTCCGTTGCAACTTTTACCAATTTGATTAAGTTATTTTCAGCACAATCACGAATAAAATGATGCCTTATGTCTATGTGCTTTGTTTTATTGTGTTTAACTGGATTATTTGTTATAGCAATTGTACATTGGTTATCTATCCTAATGGGAGTTTGAGTGTAAGCCAAACCGTAATCCCGCAATTGTTGTTGTATCCACAGAACCTGTGAGCAGCAACTACCAGCAGCAACATACTCGGCCTCGCACGTTGACACGGCTACCGACGTCTGTTTCTTTTATTGCCAGGAAACCAGTCTCCCTCCTAGGAATTGACAACTCCAGTTGTTGATTTGCGCGTCAAGCTGCATCCTCCGTAGTCAGAATCCGTGAACGCCTCCAACTCTAGATCTCCCTCCGCGTGATACCAAAGTCCCAGCTTCGGTTTCGACTTGAGGTATCGTAGAATCCGCTTCACAGCTTTCATGTGCATCTCCTTCGGATTACCTTGAAACCTAGCACAAATACACACAGCAAACATGATGTCAGGTCTTGAAGCAGTTAAATACATAAGTGATCCAATCATGGCCCGATATAACGTCGGATCCACATCGCTATCACTTTCAGTACCCAGTCCGAGATTGTGATTCACTTGAATCGGCGTGCTGAAATGGGCAGTCAGTTTCGTTCCTTCCATCCCGAAGCGTTCTAGTATGTCGTAGACATACTTCGTCTGATGGATAAACATACCTTCCTTTTTCTGGTCAACTTGTAACCCCAAAAAGAAATTTAACTCTCCCATTACACTCATCTCGAATTTCGACTTCATCACCTTCTCGAAATCTTTGCACATTTGTTCGTCTGATGATCCAAAAATGATATCATCAACGTACACTGGTACCAAGATGAAGTGTTCTCCTTTTCTCTTAACGAACAGCATACTATCTATCCTACCCCTTTCAAACCCGTTCTCTAGTAAATGGTTGGATAAAGTCTCGTACCACGCCCTTGGTGCTTGATGCAATCCATATAGAGCCTTATCTAAGCGATATACTCTATCAGGATATTTTGGATCTGTCAATCCGGGCGGCTGTTCCACATACACCAGCTCCTTCACTTTCCCATAGAGGAAATGTTGGGAAATAGTTTAAGTACATTCAAGCTGTTAGTTTAGACTTCTCAGACTGTTAGTAGATTTTACATGTAAATACAAAGTTCATGCTGCTAGTTGAAGAAACTCGAGCTGCCAGTGTAAAAGTTCAAGCTGCCAGAGCAAATCAACTCAAGCTGCTCAGTTCATGCTGTCAAGAGATTCAAGCTGCTCAACAGTTTCAGAAACAGAAAGTGCTGATTTTCAGGAAACGATATCTACATGAAGATTCCAGCATATCTACTATCAGAGAAGTCATAGTTCGTCAAGGAAACATATCAAGAAGCAATATAAATACAGAGAATAGGTCGTTCTATTGTATAGGAGTTTCTGCATATTTTGAGTCTGTAATTGCTTTGTTGATTAAGTTTTCTTAAGCCTCTAAGGTTGTAAAACCCTAAGAACAGTCTGTGTTCTTCGTCTAATCAAACAGATTAGAGGTGATTGTAATTGATGAATTCAGCAATACAAACAGTCTTGATTAATTCCTGTGTGTTTATTTATTATTGATTCTGAAAGTTTTTGTTAAAATAATTAAGTGTTATTCCGCAAACTTCTTGATTAAACTTTGATTCAAAGCAAGATTATTGATTTATACTCTGATAAGTTCAAATCAGTTAGTCTTGGTAATTCATATTTTAGATCCTGACAAGTGGTATCAGAGCCAGGTTTGTCAAACCAGGTTGTTCAAATCAGGTTTTTCAAACCAGGTTACTCTTTGTTTTTCAAAGTCAAAAACTTTCTTTTAATTTTTCAATTGTTTTGCAATGGAATTTGAAAATAGCAGCAGTGGATCTGGGCAAGGACTCAAAGTGCCTATGCTCAAGCCCACTGAGTTTGAGATGTGGAAACTCAGGATTCAACAGCATATTCAATTCATTGATTATGCCATATGGGAAGCTGTTGAATTCCCTCCTGTAGTTGATCCAGAACTTGATGATGAGGGAAAACCAGTCAAAACTCCTCCAAAAACTGAACTTGAAAGGAAGGCTAGAATGAATGAAGTGAAAGCACTCACACTATTACAAATAGCCATTCCTAATGCTTATCAACATCAGTTCAAAAAGTTTTATACTGCTCACTCTCTTTGGAATGCCTTAGAGAAGAGGTTTGCTGGTAATGCCAGTACCAAGAGAAATCAAAAAGACCTCTTGAAACAGTAGTATGAAAACTTTTCTGGTGGCAAGAATGAAAACCTCACTCAAATCTTTGACAGGTTCAACAAACTGATAAGTGAACTGGAAAGTGCAAAGGTCAATCTGGATCAAGATGAAGTCAACAGAAAGTTTCTCAGATCTCTTGGAGAAGAATGGACAGTCTATGCTGCACAATGGAGAACAAAAGACACTCTTGATGAGATAGAATTGGATGATCTGTATAACAGTTTAAGAGTGTTTGAGACTGAGATTGATGCTAAAAAGAAATCTTTTTCTTATAATCACAATACTGCTCTTCTATCTTCTGAAAAATCTAATAACTGTGATTCTTTCTCAGGTGGTGATGGCAACTCTGCTGAAACTCACTATGAGGCCTTTGTTGCCAATGATGGATTATTTGCTCTAAATGTTGAAGACTTGGAACAAATTCATCCAGATGATCTTGAAGAGATGGATTTAAAGTGGCAACATGCAATGCTGACCATGAGGGCCAAAAGATTTCTGAAAAGAACTGGTAGGGCCAACTTTCAAGCCAAGACAGAAGGCAAACCATCTTTTGATAAATCAAAAGTGGAATGCTATAAATGCCATAAGCTTGGTCACTTTGCCAGAGAATGTAGATCTCAAGGTCAACAGCCATCAAGGACTTCACAGCCCATCCAAGCGTCATCATCAACAGCACTTGTCTCTCAAGAAGACAATGTGTTTGACTGGAGTGATCAGACAGAGGAAGAATTTCAAAATCAAGCACTTATGGCAGAAACATCAAATGTCTCCTCCACTGAACTACCATCTGAGGTAAATTCTAAGCTCTGCTCTCAATCATGCAAAAATATGGTTAAAAAGTACAGAGATCATAATGAGAGCATGTGCAAAACTCTAGCTAAGATGGAAGAAAGGAGATATGAATACATGCAAGCCATAGAAGATCTGGAAAAACAGATCAATGATTATAAGGACAATGAGATTCAAATGGGTTATGATAGAACCTATCATGAGTGGGAGAAAAAGGAGCTAAATAAGAAAATAGAATCTCTAAATAAAAAGGTAGAAGAGACTGAACAAAAGGTGTTTGAGGCTAATAAGAAGCTAGAATCTGTTAACATAGATCTAGGAAACTTCAAGTTAGCAAATCAAAAGCTAGAACACCTAATGGAAGTTCAATTCAAAGATAGAGTGAAATCTCAGGTCAATCCCAAAGAAGGGATAGGATATAAAGCTACTCCACCTCCATACAATAACAAGTACATTCATCCAATGAGTGAGGTTGCTGATAGACTTATCAATGAACCACTAGATGAGTCTATGACTATTGTAGATCCTATTCTTGATAACAGTCCTGAATTAAAAGAAGATAAGAGTCAAAATAGAGACTGTGACACAAAGAGTGCACCCATAGAAGTCCAAGCTCCCAGTAAGAAAGGAAAAGAGAAGATGAGTGTATGCAATGCTACTCCACAAGTTTCTGTACATTCTAACTGTAACACTGCATCTTCATCAAAAGGAACTAAAAGAGGTAAAACTGTTTCTATCTGCACATGCCAAAAGCATGGTGTTCAAAAGTTTCCTAAACAACAGCAGGTAAGAGGAAACCAGAGAAACAAGAACCAGAAATTGACAGAAAAGTCTGGTGTTCCAATTCAAACTGTCAAAAGATGCTTTCACTGTGGAAGGAAGAATCACTTAGCCAAGGATTGTTTTTACAAACCAGCTGTTGCAAAACAGACTGTGCATCACACAAAATCAAATCCTAATCAGGCAAAGCACTCAAAATTGAAACCTTCCACAGCAGCTCCAAAGAAAACAGTTGATCACAGATTCTCAAAAGTTTATAAAAAACAGTCCACACATCAAAAACAAGTTTTGGCAAAGCCTAAATCAAGTTTTAAACAAATGTGGTGCGTCAAGGACAAATCTGTTGCTCAAACTGCTAATGCAAAAGATCAGACTGCTAAGTCAAAATCTGATGCTGTTAATGCAAAAACTGAAACTGTTAGCACTACAAACACAGCTCAAGCTGCTGGGCATCAATCTGGAGCTACTAGTGAATTATCTGAGACTGTCAAAAGAAAAGATGATCAAAATAGTTGGATACCTCATATTATCACTAAATACTCTCCAAAGACTCCATCAGTTGATCTCACTAAATATAAGAAGTCAAAAACAGTTTTTAGTTATGTCAATGTACAAGGCCAACCCAAAACCAATTTGGTTTGGGTTTACTCCACTACTAACTAAGCTGTTAATTGTGCAGGGCAACCACAGGTCTCCTCATAGATCAAGATGGCATCTGGACAGTGGATGCTCTAGGCACATGACAGGCAATTCTGAATGCTTGTCAAATTTCAAAGGTTTTGATGGAGGTTTTGTTGCATTTGGAGGCAACTCAAAGGGAGGTAAGGTTACAGGTAAAGGTACTGTTAATGCAGGCAACATGACATTCCATGATGTTCTGTATGTTGAACAGCTTAAGTACAATTTATTGAGTGTCTCTCAAATCTGTGACAAACAAAACATTGTTCTGTTCACAGATTCTGAGTGCATTGTTCTTTCAAAGGATTTCAAAGTTCCTGAAAATCTTGTTTTACTTAGAACACCAAGAAAGGACAATGTTTACTGCCTGGACACAGATCTTTTACCTAAGTCAAATACTTTAAGCTGTTTAATATCCAGAGCATCATCAAATGAGTCTGCTCTTTGGCATAGAAGGATGTGTCACATGAACTTCAAGTCTATGAATGCTTTAGTTAAAAAGAATCTGGTAAGAGGATTACCACAAAAGGAGTTCATTTGTGATGATCATTGTGTAGCATGTCTTAAAGGTAAGGAACACAAAACTTCTCATAAGACCAAAGAAGTAAATTCAATTTCATCTGTTCTTCAGTTGCTACATATGGATCTATTTGGTCCAACATCTGTTTTGAGTTTGAATAAAAGGGCATACTGTTTAGTCATTGTTGATGATTTCACCAGATTTACTTGGGTATACTTTCTTAGGTCCAAAGATGAAACTGCTGAGCTAGTTAAGTCTTTTGTCCTTAAGATAGAAAACCAATCCAATTCCAAAGTTAAGGTGATAAGATCAGACAATGGAACTGAATTTAAAAATCATATTCTAAACAGTTTTTGTGAGTCCAAAGGCATTGCTAGACAATATAGTGCACCAAGAACACCACAGCAAAATGGTGTAGCTGAAAGAAAGAACAGAACATTAATTGAGGCTGCTAGAACAATGCTAGCTGATTCAAATCTGCCAATGACTTTCTGGGCAGAAGCTGTTAATACAGCCTGTTATGTTCTAAATAGGGTTCAAGTAGTTCAATCACAAGGGAAAACTCCCTATGAGTTATTCCATAACAGAAGTCCCCTAATAGCTTTCTTCAAGCCCTTTGGATGCCCATGTACTATCCTTCACACTAAGACTCACTTAGGGAAGTTTGAAAGTAAGGCAGAAGAAGGATTCTTTGTAGGATACTCAACTCAAAGCAAAGCCTATAGAGTATACAACAGTGTGTCTAAAACAATTGAAGAAAGTGCCAATGTTGAGTTTAATGAAAATACTGCTAATATCAAAGGCACTGGCCCTGATTGGTTGTTTGATTTAGATTCACTAACAAATTCTATGAGCTTTGTTGAGTATACTGCAGAAGCTGATGCATACAGGGTTGAAGCTGCTAACACGAATTCTCATGCTGCCAATACAATTTCTCATGCTGTTGGCACAAAGTTTCAGACTGCTGCAGATTCAACAAGTTGGGATGATTTCACCACTCTACCACTTCTGTCATGTGATCCTCCAGGGGTCCTGAATGCTCCACTTAATGCAAATCCAGACACTGAAGTGCCATTCCCAAGTCCTGACAGTACAGCTCCAACACAAAAGGAAACAGTCCCAGATTCTAGGCTAGCAGTCCCAACAGCTTCTCAAGCTGTTAGCCTAGAAACTCATGCTGTTCCAGAAACTGAACCATTCACTGGTTCTGATGGAGATGATACAAACCTTGGAACTTCTTTTCAAACAGAGAGAGAGAGCCCACACTAAGAGTTCACAAGTATCACCCTCTCAATCAAATACTGGGTGATCCAAGCACTCCTGTTCAAACAAGGAAAATGGTTCACAATGAGACTGCTGCTGCTGAACAAGCAGTTTCTGAATTCAGTCTAGCCGCTTTTGAACATGCCTGTTTTATGTCTCAACTAGAACCCAAAAAGGCATCAGAAGCACTAATAGATTCCTCCTGGATTGAAGCCATGCAAGAAGAGCTTTTACAGTTCAAAATTCAGAATGTATGGACTCTGGTGGATCTTCCTAAAGGAAAAAGAGCAATAGGTACAAGATGGGTGTTCAGAAACAAGAAGGATGAGAGAGGGATAGTCATCAAGAACAAAGCAAGACTAGTAGCACAAGGGTACACTCAAGAAGAGGGAATAGATTATGATGATGTCTTTGCTCACTACAACAAAATGAACCTAAAGCAACATGGGAAAAGTGTTGTGTTAGGCCTTAAAAGTGTTGCTATAGGCCTAATGCGACACTTTATGTAGTGCCACCTTAGCCAACGTCGCCTTAGGTCTAAAGCGACACTTTCACTAGATAATGCAACACTTTTCAAAAGTGTTGCGATTATTTTATAATTGCAACACTTTTTAGATGCAACACTTTTTATATTCTAAAGCAACACTTTTAATGTGTTGCCATTATTTTATAAATGCAACACTTTTTAAATGCAACATTTTTTATACTCTAAAGCAACACTTTTAATTTGTTGTTACCAACTTATAGCAACACTTAATTTATCAAATGCAACACTTATCAAATGTTGTCATTATGTAAATGCAACACCATTATCAATCTATTGCAACACTTTATTATTGTTTTAAATTACATAAATGCAATAATTTCTAGACAAAAGAAACACATTCATTATTAATTAAATTTAATGCAAATACAAAAAGTATTTCAAGTATATAACAAACGTCTACAACCATAATAAGAATCATCAAATGTATAAGTGATACAACAAAAAAGTAAATTACAATCTCGGGAATGCATATTCAATTCCTCTTCTTGTAATTTCTTTCATACGAAACCGACACTTATCATCCACAACTCTCCTTCTTCCATATGAAACCGACGCTTTTCACGCACAACTCTCCTTCTCTCCTTCTGTCGATCAAAGAAATAACAACGCAACAATTAGTTAAATAGCCAAAGGATGCTTAAACCACATGGATGCAACTACTAACAGTTTCTATATGAAGTTAACCATGAGAAAATAAGGTTAAGTGATTGTTGAGATCAACTCCATAAGCCTCAATATCCGTTACAAAATTATACAAATAATCACATATATTGAAGTTATAATAATAAGAATAATTTAATAACGTGATAATAGGAACACATTTTGTCAATAATAATGGTATAAAGTCATCCGTTAACAATCTTATATAAAACTTGATTAGTAAATATGAAGCTGTTTGTTCTCATGTAACCCATCCAAATACAAGGTACGTAGGTGTCATTTGGTCAACTCTTATTTAAGATACCCTAGTAATTATACACAATTTCGACTAAGTTTATCAAAAATTATCATAGTTGGGAAATGCGAAATAATCCAGAATTAGATGAGTTACCTGCCTTTCTGTAGAAAAAAAAAATAATTTGATGATGATGCAGTTACGCAGAGCCTTGCGAGTTGCACCCTTGTTGCCTTGGTTTTATATGTACTTTATACCTTCAGCATCTGCAATCTCATTAGCCACCATTGCCCATGAACAATCATTGTCCCCGTCTGAGATTATAGAAATTTGTTCATTCTGAAGTAACTGAATTGAATAACAGTTAGGTTGTTCCACAACAATACTACAATTTGTTGTACATTAAATGAAATCGATGAGTGAAATTTAGATGCTAAAATACATCAGACAATACAAGTCGTTGGGTGCAGTGTGTTACCTTTCTGTCAGTGGCAACTTTAGAGGACATAGGAATAGAAGGATTGAAACTTTCTCCAGGGCAGAGATTATATTTATAGATAAAATGACAATGAACCAACAATCAGATAATCGAAATGGCCTAAACGTAGAGTGTTTGTATGTGGGTAGAGAAGATTCTGTAATGCATTTATAGAAAACAAGCACATACTACCAGGTTGCAGCTGCTAGAGTTACTTTCAAAAGTTTTGCATCAGGAAAATTGAAAAGCTTTATACCTTTAATTTAGCAATCGCAACTGAAATGGCCCTCCCTGGTGCTTGAAGAGCTCTTCCGTAAAACTATGGCCCAATAACATGACCAACATACAAAGTGAGCATAATAAAATGAAGTTCAAACTGGTAAAGAAATACGCATAAGTACGGAATGTATGTACCTGTATATAAAGTAAAGAAACAACTTTAGGCAGAATGGTGACCGGATCAGTTTCAGAAGAAACTTGAGCTGATAAATCCTGAAAATATTTTTAAATGACATGTCATGTAACACTTACACAGTGGCAAACATGACATAATTAGTAACAATCTCGTCCAACGATGTAGTAAACATCTTGGCTTAAAAGCTCCAAGGAAGAGATACCTTGCGATACGAATGGAGAAGAGTTCTTTCCAATTTCTTGTCAAGCTTTTTCACAGTTAACCCGCTACAAATATAAAAAAAAGATGAACAAAATTAAACTGTCCAGTTTGATGATACTTGAAAGATCTATTTGGGACATTTTTGAGTACACCATGAAAGATCTATTTGGGACAAATAAACTGCATTATTGATATGGTTATTTACAATGCATTAAATAAATTTCTAACTAAAAAGGTTGCTGCAATCAGCAAGCCCCGACTGGCTTTCCGGATTTAACAATTTCAAAAGTTTTTATGTCATCATTCATCAAGCAACAAAAAGCATTGATCACATGTAAAACAAGCAAAGCAAATTAACAAGGAAAGCACCAATAAAGTCACCTGTGTTATTGCTGATGGTTGTGTGGGATGGGCCATACGAGTCGCAAAGAATATGGGAATTAGACAAGCAGTGTTCTGGCCTGCATCTGTCGCTTCACTGGCATCTTCATACAGAATGTATTGTATGTAACTCCACTGATGAGCTGGAGCCTGCAGCCTTTAGCATGTATCCAAAAATGTTGCCAATAGGCCCACTGTTGGCAAGCAACAGACTTGCTGCTCAAGTAGGCCACCTCTGGCAAGAAGATTTCACGAGCTTGACATGGCTTGATCAAAATCCAGCATGCTCTACCAAAAGGCCTTTGGCCTGGCGGTAAGAGTGGGGAGTTATAAGCGAGAGGTCACGGGTTCGATCCCCGTCGGAGGCAAGTTGATATTTAGGTGGAGTAAGTGAGTCTGGTGTTAAAGGAGTAGTTTAAGATTAGGAGTAGGATAGTTTGCCGTTCAAAAAAAAAAAATCTATTTGCGACATCTGGAAAAACTGCCTTAGGTTTAACAAAGATAAGGAAGGCATTATAACAAGGGAAGAAATCATAAGCAAACTGGAACAACTACTCAGTAACAAAGCATTCAAAGCGAAGGCCTTGGATTTAAAAGAAAAGGCTTCAAGCAACATTCTAAAATCTTATTGTTAGAAACCGATATCAAAATTTAATAATCAAAACACAAAATCAAAGTTATAACTTATAAAGCCTATAATAATTAAGCAAGCCAGTAACCGGTACTTGTAAAGCTAGATGAACTTCACATACAAACACAACTATCAGAAATGTGCAACCTAAATTGGTAATTCCTAGCATATTAAAACAACAATAAAAAATCAAATGTTTTAATGAAGATCATTCCTGAAAGCTCAATCTTTTAATAATCAACAGTTGGACTAGTTAATAACATCAATGAATAGACAATCTTCATCCAATAGGTTAAAAAACTGGTCAATACACTGCACTGATGTTGCTGCTGCTGTATTTAATTAAAGTTACTGATGTTGTTGCTGCTGTATTTAGTTACACTCTTATGCACAAACACAAGATGGGAAGCGAATAACCATTCGATTAACCAAAATTCAGAATAATATAGCTTCAAACCATACTCTATGATATCTCTTTAATATTATGGGCTCAAATCATAGCCTCAACATATGAATGCAATTCATCAACCATTAAAGTTTAAGATTATCAATCTAAAGTAAATACGAATAAACCTGAGACAATTAGCAAAGCATCCGAACCATGGTCGAAGTAGTAGTGCAGAAGATAACAAGATACCTGTGAATGGTACTGGCTTTTGGAGTGTAACGTAGATGGAGACCAGATGCTAAGGTTTGAACGGCGGAGATGGTTGCGACTTTGTGAACGGCGGCGCTGCACCAGGGGCAGCCGCAATGGCCCTGGTTAGTGGTGGTTGCGGTAGCCGAGAGGGAGAGAGATGTAGGCGAGGTGAGCGTCGAGGGAGGCGCAGCAATGAGGAGAGATGGCAACGATGGTATTTAGGGGCGGCGGCGGCGGCGCTAGGGTTAGGCCGCTGCCGTTGTTGTTTGCGAGAATGAGAGAGGGAGAGTGAGCGATACAAAGACGAGAGGGAGATGGAGAGTCAGGAAGGCGGCTGGTCGTTGTGGTGTTCGCCGGCGTTGGAGGCGATGGCGGCAGCTGTCGGCCGGAGGAGACAGAGAGCTCAGAGAGAGCGAGATCTCCGAGAGACGGGAAAGTCCCTTTCCTCCTCAAAGAAGTCCAAGCCCTCAATAATTAAAATTATAGTATTATATTTCTTTTAGGAACAAATTTTTTTTAGAGTAAATTACAAAAAAAAAATGTATATGGTTTGCTTAAAATTTTGGATTTATTGACATTTTTGTAATTTACTTCTTTTTTTTTAGTTCAAAGTTATAGTAAACTATTTGATTATAAATCTTAAAGGTTACACTAAATGTATTATCAAATCTTGTATTTTGTTAATCCTAAGAAATCAGGCATTGAATTTTTATGTGTATTTTTTAATCAAAATTACAAAACAAGAAAAAATAGTATTAACACTTAAAAACACGTCATATTTTTTTCATTATAAATGCAACACTCAAAAAAATATTTTTTTTTAAAATGTGTTGCATTTTTTTTCATTATAGATGCAACACTCTAAAATGTGTTGCATTTTTTTCATTATACATGCAACACTCTAAAAATGTGTTGCTTTTTTTTCATTACAAATGTAACACTCTAAAAATGTGTTGCATTTTTTATTGAAATATGCAACACTTTAAACAAATGTTGCAATTTTTAGTAAAAATTGCAACACTTTAGAAAAAAGTTGCATTTTTTTTAGTAAAAATGGCAACACTTTAAAAAAAGTGTTGCATTAAATCATTATATGCAACACTTTTTGCCAATGTGTTGCTTTAGAGCGAACTTAAATAAAAAAGCAACAGTTTTTAAATGTGTTGCATCAAAAGTGTTGCCTTAGCTTCAAAATGTAGTAGTGGCTCCAGTAGCAAGAATTGAAGCCATCAGACTATTTCTAGCATATGCAAGTTTCAAAGGATTTAAAGTGTTTCAAATGGATGTTAAGTCTGCTTTCCTGTATGGGACAATTGAAGAGGAAGTATATGTGTGTCAACCTCCTGGTTTTGAAGACTACAAGTATCCAGACAGGGTGTACAAGCTAGACAAAGCTCTCTATGGTCTTCACCAAGCCCCCAGAGCATGGTATGACACACTGTCATCATATCTTCTACAGAATGGATTCAAGAGAGGCACTCTGGACAAAACACTCTTCACTAAATCCATCAAAGCTGAGATTCTACTTGTCCAAATCTATGTTGATGACATCATCTTTGGCTCAACTAATGATAGTTTGTGCAAAGAATTTGAGGCCCTAATGCACAAAAAGTTTCAAATGAGTTCAATGGGGGAACTCACATTCTTTCTAGGGCTGCAGGTTAAACAGAAGCCTACTGGTCTATTCATAAGTCAATCAAAGTATGTCAAAGACATATTGGAAAAGTTTGGCTATCAAGACACAAAGGTTGCAAGCACTCCAATGGATCCTCATAAACAACTCCATACAGACAAAGATGGCATAGATGTGGATATTCATCTATACAGATCCCTTATAGGATCTCTCATGTATCTAACATCTTCAAGACCTGATATTATGTTTGCTGTCTGTGTGTGTGCTAGGTTTCAATGCTCTCCAAAGGATTCTCACTTGGTTGCTGTTAAGAGAATCTTTAGATATCTTAAAGGCCAACCACATTTAGGTCTATGGTATCCTAAAGACTCTCCTTTTGAACTAACTGCTTATTCTGACAGTGACTATGGTGGATGCAACATTGACAGAAAATCCACAACTGGTGGATGTCAATACTTAGGAGCAAGACTGGTCTCTTGGCAATGCAAAAAGCAAACAACTGTCTCCACATCATCCACTGAAGTAGAATACGTAGCAGCTGCAAGCTGCTGCTCCCAGGTAATGTGGATTCAAAATCAGCTAAGAGACTATGGTATGAATTTCTTATCCACTCCTATTTATATTGACAATTCAAGTGCAATTAGCATTGTGCAAAACCCAGTGAAATTCCCAAAAACCAAGCATATAGAAATCAGGTTTCACTTCATCAGAGATTGTAATGAAAAGAAGTTAATCCAAGTTACCAAAATACATACAGATGATCAGCTAGCTGATCTATTTACAAAACCTTTTGATGTGGGAAGGTTCACTTTCCTAATATCAAATATTGGTATGGTAAACATGGATTAATTGGTTTTCATTATTATCGACTCAGTATGCTAATTTAAGGGGGAGACACTGTTCCATTGAAAAGTTGCACAATTTTACACTAACAGCATGAGTATTTTCTCATGCTGCTAGTTCATTTTCTCGGACTGCTAGTTATTTTCACTTGATCTGTCAAAGTGTGCAGGGTATTTGGGTAATCTTCAAAATGTGTGCGCGGGACCCAACCTTTCAAAACCTTTAAAGGTCCCGGTTTCGTTCAGTTGTAACTACCAGTTACATATTCTTCTTCCACGGCCTTCTGCTTTCTCTCTGAACGAATCACACATTCTTCTTTCAAACCCTAAAACCATCGTTTGTTCATCCATGGAGTTCGTAAAAGAACACAACTGCCTCCCATACACTCTGAAACACGCTGAACTCCAACCGTTCCATGCAATGATGGATTTCCTCAGGCACTCCCATATCCATCATGCACTATCCATAAACCCTACTATATACATCTCCCATATAGAACAGTTTTGGAACCATGCATCTGTTCAAACCATCAATGGAGTGCCTACCCTCCTTTCCAAGATTGATGGAACTGATATCCATATCACTGAGGAATCCATCCGACATCACTTGCATCTTCAAGATGCCACAGGTATAACTGACCTAACCCTTGATGCTTTACATACAGGTCTTTTTAATATCGGTTATAGGGGTCCTGCTGATTCTTTTACTTTCTTAAAAGCCCATTTTTCTCCTAAATGGAAATTTCTTGTACATATCATTCAGCAGTGCATAAGCCCCAAAAGAACTGGTTGGTCTGAATTTTCATCTAACATTGCCACTGCCTTAGTGTGCTTTTCCACAGGCCAACGGTTCAATTTTTCCAACATGATTTTCCAGGGGATGTTAAGGCATCATTCCCTAAAGAGTGGGAAATTTTTGATGTATCCTAGATTTTTAGCAGAAATCATTGCACACACCTGCACATCTTCTCATACACATAAAAGGATACATGTTTCCCACAGGCACTCACTATCCTCTATTAAGAGACTTTTGAAACATAGTGCCAACTTTTTGAGTGTTGATGTTCCATTGCCTTCTGCAATGATGAACATTATTCCACAACACAGAGGAGAGGGTCCTGAGCAGGCTCAGCCTATCATCACTGCTACACCCCCAGGACCCCAACCCCCTCCTCCCGATACACAAACTCCCTCTGATCCTTTTGTACAGCCAACACGCCCACTCAGAAACATATACAAAAGAAAAAGGGGACCAGGAGCTCCTTCCTCCTCCTCCCATCAGCAAGAGCCATATATCCCTGTGCAGGAGGATACTCCTGCACAGAATATCCAAAGGGAACCAGTTGAGGACACTCCCATTCTCTCTCAGGAGGTGAACATCTCTTCAGAGATGGTTCATATGGGTTCTGTGGCTGGCACTACTGATGTCTCTGCACAAGAGGCACAGGACAGTGCCAACATAGCTAAGACCACGCCCATGGCAACAGCAAGTGTGCAAACACAAGCTGGAAGTCCCCAGAACCAAGAAAAGAGGGGCCCAGAAGTTTCTACCTCTGGTCTTAATGTCAGTGATAGATCACAAGCACCTCAGGTGTTCTCTGATCTTGAGGCTAGTCTGCAACAAATGCTCTTAACGGATCCCAGACTCAAACCTGTTGTAGCTATGTTGGACCATCAAATGTCCATCATTGCTGCACAGGGGGCTCAAATTTTTGCTCTCAAGCAGGCAGATGCTGCTCAAAATAAGCGAATGGATTATCTTCACAGAGGCTTCACACTCTGTGGAAATAAAATTATGAAGTTAGAGCAGATGATTCAAACCCAAGGGGCAAAGGTTGTGGTTTCTTCTGACCAAACCAATGCTTCCAAAAAGGGGGAGAATCAGGAGGTTCCCACATCAGTCCAAGCAGCTCCAACAACAACAGTCCAAGCAGCACCAACAGTTCCAGTTTCTAGGCTAGCAGTCCCAACAGCTTCTCAAGCTGTTAGCCTAGAAACTCAAGCTGTTCCTTCAAAAGCCACTGGAGTTGTGATCAGAGAAGGAATTCAAGCTCCATCAAGCACAGTCCAAGCTACAACATCTGCTACAAAAGACAAGGGCAAGGGCATTCTCATTGAGTCTCCAAAGCATAAATTTTCCTCAAAAGAAGCCCAAATTGCCTTTGATGCTGAAGTTGCCAGAAGAATAGCAGAAGAACAAGACAAAGAATTAGAGCAGCAAGCCCAAACCCCAATGGATGATGATGAGACTTTAGGTGATTACTTAAAGGGGTTTGTGGTCAAGCAAGGAGCAAGGAAAAGAAAGATGCCAACAGGGCACTCCAAGGCTGAGCATAGAAGATTTCTTATCAATTTTGCCTTTGCAGCAGGTATTCCAAAGAAAATGGCTCAGTCCATGTCTACTGAAAGGCTGCAGGAGATTCATGATAAGGAGATGGACAAAAGACAGAGAACAACAGTCTCTCCAGAAGCTCAACCATCCCAAGAAGTCCAACCAACAACCCAATCAGTCCAAACTGAAGCTGGTGTCAGTGCACCTACTCCCACTGATCAAGCAGTTGTCCCTATTCCTTCATCGGTTAAGAGAGTGCTCTTTGAGCAACAACTACAAAAGGCTATGGAGATAGAGAAGCTGATTGATCAGCATGATTTTACAAAGCCTCAAATTAACTACTGGTTTGCTAAGTCACTGGATGACCGTGACTTGAGAATAAAGTTTGTAATCAGAAGAGAGTCCGGACCTGAAGAAGAGTATGACACTTTTTGGCAGATAGTACAGAAGCTGACCAGAGATGAATTGATAAAGATGTACAATATAGGGTCAGTTACACAAGTAAGGTCTGCTCTTCCACAAGTCAAGCAACTCATCAAAGATCTAAGTACAGTGGTTGATTCTGAGTTTGCAAGACAAGAGATAGAAGATGCTGAAAAGAAAGGGAAAAAGATCAAGCAGATTGATCTGTTTGTCAAATCAAAGACATTCAGAATCAAATTCACAGATGGGTCTGGTATTTTCTTCAATCTTGAGTATTTCAATTTTTCAAAAGATATGCTGCTGAAAATCAAATCAACTAGAATATCTTGTGATAAAGAAGAGATGAAGACAGAATTTTTGAAGGCTATAGATCATAAACTTGCACAGCTGTAAGTTTTGTAAGCCTTGGTTTGTAAATAACAGCTTACTTATTCATTTTCATTTTTTTTTATAGAACTTAAAGTCTTGTAAAGAATTTAAGTTAGGGGGAGATTGTTGGGAAATAGTTTAAGTACATTCAAGTTGTTAGTTTAGACTTCTCAGACTGTTAGTAGATTTTACATGTAAATACAAAGTTCATGCTGCTAGTTGAAGAAACTCGAGCTGCCAGTGTAAAAGTTCAAGCTGCCAGAGCAAATCAACTCAAGCTGCTCAGTTCATGCTGTCAAGAGATTCAAGCTGCTTAACAGTTTCAGAAACAGAAAGTGCTGATTTTCAGGAAACGATATCTACATGAAGATTCCAGCATATCTACTATCAGAGAAGTCATAGTTCGTCAAGGAAACATATCAAGAAGCAATATAAATACAGAGAATAGGTCGTTCTATTATATAGGAGTTTCTGCATATTTTGAGTCTGTAATTGCTTTGTTGATTAAGTTTTCTTAAGCCTGTAAGGTTGTAAAACCCTAAGAACAGTCTGTGTTCTTCGTCTAATCAAACAGATTAGAGGTGATTGTAATTGATGAATTCAGCAATACAAACAGTCTTGATTAATTCCTGTGTGTTTATTTATTATTGATTCTGAAAGTTTTTGTTAAAATAATTAAGTTTTATTCCGCAAACTTCTTGATTAAACTTTGATTCAAAGCAAGATTATTGATTTATACTCTGATAAGTTCAAATCAGTTAGTCTTGGTAATTCATATTTTAGATCCTGACAGGAAAGCACTCTTAACATCTAGTTGATATACCTTAAAGCCCTTGAAGGAAGCAAAAGCCAGAAACAACCTAATGGCTTCCAGCCTAGCTACTGGTGCAAACACCTCATTGTAATCGATTCCTTCCACTTGGTTGAAACCCTTTACAACTAACCTAGCCTTGTTGCGAGTGACTATACCCCGATCGTCTCTTTTGCACTTAAAAACCCATTTGGTTCCTATGGCAATTTCCCCTCGAGGTAATGGAACTAACTCCCACACTTCTAGCTTCCTAAACTGAGAGAGTTCTTCCTGCATCGCTTCAACCCAGGAGTTATCCTTTAGTGCCATTTGCACATTCTTAGGCTCTACTTGCGAGATGAAGCAAGAATAGAGACAGGTATGATATGCCTCGGAGTCGTTTATCATCGACAACAACACAGTATTGTTATTTAAACTACTCCTAGTCCTCACACCCTCGTTAGGATTTCCTATGATGCTTTCTCTAGGATGGTTCTTGTTGATCCTAGAGGTCTCTATCTCGTCAACTCTCAGATTATCTCCTAAGTTAGATCCTATTTCACCTACTGGGGGAACATCCTCAGATTCCACATTTTCCTCCTCGTGGACATTTTCCTCAGAGTTGGAATTTGTTTCCTGAGTCTGATTCTCAGTTGAAGGTGCCTCTGGATCAGTAACTTCTGGAGATCCATCTTCAGTCGAAGTAGGCTCCGATGTGGATTGAAATGTAGTCCTCGGAAAGGTATGACCTTCGTCATTCATATGCAACGTTGCCATGTCCTTTTCGATTGTACCTGCATTTTCATCCAAAGGAATGTTAATGACTCAAATAATTTATCATAGTCAAATATCCATTCCGGACCTGTTTGGGGTTCGTGTGTATAACTTGTGACTTCAATGTTATACACAATCTCTACTGTACCATTTGTTTTGTTAAAAACCCGTTTGTTTGGTGAGTTTGGCACATAACCTAGGAAGTATCCTTCGTCAGCCTTTTCACCAAACTTAGGTTGATGTTTTGTTCGCAGTAAAGTACATGGTACCCCAAACGTTTCGAAGCCAGTTAAATTAGGTGGCCGTTTATTCAAAATTTCGTAACAGGTTTTGTTCAAAGATTTGACAGTTAGGACTCGGTTAAAAATATGACATGCGGTATTCACTGCCTCCCCCCAAAACATGGTAGGAAGCTTTGAATCCGAAAGCATAGTCCTAGCTGCCTCAATCAATGTCCTGTTTTTACGTTCGGCCACCCCATTTTGTTGAGGCTCATATGGTGCACTAAATTGATGCATTATGCCCTTTGAGAGGCAATATACACCAATTACAGTGTTTTTGAACTCAGTTCCATTATCACTACGAAGCCTTTTAACCCGTGTTCCATAGGAATTCTCCACTTGGTCTAAGAACCCGATGAGCTTGGAAGCCGTCTCGTCCTTTGTACCTAGAAAGAAAACCCAAGAAAATCGTGAGTAATCGTCAGTGATAACCAAAAAATACCAACTACCTCCTATACTCCTTTTGTTGATTGGTCCGAAGAGATCCATATGCAACAAATCGAATGTAGAGGTTATGGAATTCTGAGTCTTGGACTTGTGTGCCTTCTTATGTTGTTTGCCCTTCTTGCATGGTAGACACTTGTCTTCGAACTGAAAACTCTTCATAGGCACACCTTGCACCAACCCATTCTTCGTTATGTAGTTCATTTTTCTTAGGTGCAAGTGAGCCATGCGTCTGTGCCACAACACTGATTCAGTCTCCGAAGCTTTTGACAGTAAGCAGATCGGACCCATCGAAGTATCCGGCTTGTTCATATCGAGCATGTACAAGTCATTCTTCCTTGGAGCCCGCATCAATATCCATTCTTCAGGTATCTTGAATCCCGGTTTTAGCACTAACGCTTCAGTGTCAGTAAAGAGCACTGAATTCTTCCTATCACAGATTTGAGATACACTAATGAGATTATGAACCAGTTTATCAACGTGATAAACTTGATCCAAGGTAATCGTCCCATTAGTGACTTCTCCAGTACCAGTGATGGTTCCTCCTTTATTTCCCGCGAATGATACAAATCCCCGATTCCCACCCTTGAAGTCTGTAAGGAGACTTCTTTCCCCTGTCATGTGCCTGGAGCATCCACTGTCGACGAACCATTTGTTGTTTGGACCTGTGGTAATCTCCTGCACATGAAAGAAAATAGGTTAGTTATCACGGGGAACCCAAGCCATAACTGACTTGGTTATACCATTCTCGTCCACATACTTAAACTCTTTCAAATACTCATCTCGCCTTTCAGGTGACTTGGGTCGTTGAACAGGAGTTTGTTGTGGTGCCGAGTGATGTAAATTCACTCTTTGCCTTTGAGTAGGCATTTGTTGTGGAGCTCTTGAATAATTCCTATTATATTGCATTTCAGATTGTGATCCCTGAGCTCTTACCGGTGTGTGATGCCTAATAGGAGTGTGTGACCTAACCGGAGTGTATGCTCTGCTAGGTGTTGTGCTCCTATATTGTTGTTGAGGTCCAGACCTAGATTGAATTACGACTCGATTTCGTGAATTAGTCCTAATCACTTCCTTTGGTCCAACCTTTACCGGTATTTGTTTCACAACTTGTTTTGGTGCGGCCTGCACAGTTTTCTCGGTACTCTGAGAACTACTAGTGCTCGCCACATTTGTTGAGGGCTTAACTGGTGTTGGCTTCCCTGTCTTAGGTGTAACGTCAGTTTTCCTAAGCGGACAGTTAGAAGCAACATGCCCCTTTTCATGACATCTAAAGCAGGACATCTTGTCAATGGACTTCTTGTGTGTGCCCTTAGTTTTAGGTGTCTCATTTGTGTCCTGGTCTTTTTGAACATCTATTGCGACTGGTTCATCGTCCTGATCATTAAAATCAATTTTATATTTTCCTGCAAGTGTTTCACTGGAGGAAGACACAAATTTGACTTTCTTAACCTTGACGGTTGTATCAGTCACCTTAGGTGTATTTTCTTTTACAGGCTCAGATGTAGGTTCAGGTATGTCCTCTAAGTCTACTGATTTATCAGTTTTCTCCTGAGGTTGAGGCACGTAGTTTGCATTAAAAGGTGGAGGAATCTCATGAAATCCTAGACCTACAGGCTTTTTAGATTGGCGTTGAGCATCTAAAACTTTCCCTAGGTTCAGACTTGAATTCCTAAACTTTTCTAGCTTACTATTGGCCTCTGCTACCTTCACCTTAGTTTCGGCTAGCTCTACTTCTTTGGTCTTTAGATCTTTGGTCAAAGCCTCTACATGCTCATACATCAGTTCTAATCTAACACACTGCTCACTCAGATTGTCTTTTAGAACTATGACATCTTGAGCATCAGCTTTAAGTTTGTTCTTAAGATCTTGCTTAATGTCATTTAGGCTAGCATTATCAGATTTTAAAGACTCATTTTGAGCAGATATGTTCTTATGTGATTCTAATACTAGATTTAATCTATCGTTAAAGGTAACACATAACACACATAATTCATGAAAAAGAGAGTAGTTCAGACTAACCTTTGCGTTATCGGATTCCACGTTGGCCATTTGAGCGGCAAACTCCAGAAGCGTCTGATCATTCGTCTTCTCCACCCACATCGGACTGCTGTCCCTTGTGGTCTGCTCTTCCCCTTCACATCCATTCTCAGTGACTTGAGCCATGAAGGCTCTGGCATTAGATTCCGGATGTGAGCTCCAGTCGTAGGTACCATCCAGTTGTCTGTCTGATGTGACGTTTGATAATAGACCAGCTAGATTGGCTTGACCGGAAGATGAACTCGGAAGGTATCTCTGTTGAGACTGATTCTGAAACTGTCCATGATGCTGATTCTGTCCTTGGTAAGTATCTACCTTCGGTCTCTGACATTCTCTGGCGAAGTGTCCCAGACCTTGACAATTGTAGCATTTGACTTTGGACTTATCAAAGCCAATCCCCTTATTATTCATCGTCAGATTCCTCCCAGTCCGTTTGATGAATCTTTTAACCCGTTGGGTTACCATGGCCAATTGCCATTTGAGATCCATTTCCTCAAGATTGTCAGGGTCTACCTGATCATAGTCTTCATCCCAGAGAGCAGGATCGTTTATCTTCCCCTGAACGCAGTTTCCATACGCGGCCACAAATGACGCAAGCAAGTTCAAATGTTCTTTGGCTGATTTAGCGCTCATGGGCATCTTAGAGTAGCCCTGAGATGTTGATGCCTGTGCTGCTTGAGGTTCCTGTTCTTCCGATCTTCCCAACCCTAAGAACGCTCTATTCAGTGTGTCATCAGTCTCCGCTGGTGACGACGTTTCTCCGGTGAAAAACGCTGTAGCAGTCTTCAGATCAGTTGCGGCTGAAGGTTTTGTTGATTTTCCAAAATACATGGTTGGATTTTGGACATGTTCATAATCCGTTTCGGCCTTCAGTAGCTCGAAATGATATGCCCGCAACGTTCCCACTATATCCTCCCATGATTGGGTATAATACTTGTCTTCATTAAGCTTAATCATAGCCACATACATCGCCCACTTGGCTGGTAAGGCATCAAGAATCTTATTGTTCTTTTCTGTGTCATTATACTCAATCCCATGACTTTCAAGCTCCGTCAACAGATGATAAAAGCGGGTGATGGTATCGTCCAGCTGTTCATCCTTCAACGCCTTGAAAATAGCAAACTGCTGTTTCAACAATTCCATGCGCTTCCTTCGAACCCTCGGATTACCCTCACACCTCTTTTCCAGTGACTCCCAAAGTTCCTTAGATGTCTTTTGAGTCCGGAATGTGTGTAGTATATCTTGAGGCAAAGCCATTCGAATAATCGAGAAAGCTCTGTTCTCGGCTTCATACAGTTTCTTATCATCCTCCTTCATCATTTGGTATGATAAGACTCTTTGACGGCCTTCAACTTCGGAAATAGATGGAATGTATCCTTCGTCAATACATACCCACATGCGCATGTCGTTAAAACGCACAAAATCGGCAAACCGATCTTTCCACCAATAGTAATCTTCGAGTTTCATCAGCTTAGGCGGAGTATTAGCCTTTCCTACCTCATGATCCATTTCTAGAAACTTTTGAAGATTTGACATCATTTCAAAAGTAATTGAATTGAACTTAATAAATTTAATTCGAAACTCATTTAAGTTAATTCTTTCGAATTTAGATAGATTCGAATATAATTAAATTTAAATTTATTTGGGATTAAATTCGGTTAAGTTTTGTAATTCAATTAAATTCGAAATTGATGACAGATTCGAAAGTCTCTAAACTCGAAGGTCAGGATAAACTCGAATACCCTGCAATTTCGAAGCACCCCTGTTCGACTATAGGCCAAACTCGAATCAAACTCGAAGCACAGCAAACTCGAGAAGCCTAATCGACTTTAGTACAAACTCGAAGTAAACTCGAACAGTCTTTATCAAACTCGAAAGGAGCGGATTTGGTTAGACTCGAAATTAAGTGAAACCCTAATTACTCCTAATAGATTCGAGCGCCGCAAACTCGAAAAACGGCTAATACTTCGATTTCTTTACGTTTTGCAGATTAAATCAATATTTTTACAACGAAAATATTGATTTCGATCAAAAACGTGAAAAACACGAAGTATTTCCCGGATGACAATTTGCTAAGCTCGAAAAACACGAAAACACGAACTTGAGAGAAAAACCGTCCAAAAGCGTCAAGAAACCTAGGATGTATCTAGATGAACACGAAGAACACCAAGAACACCCCGTAGTCTCTGATACCACTTGTAAGGTCTACTGGACACGGATCTATCTAGACATGGAACCGTCAACGAGTGCGGAATCCTCGTTAACGGGTAGACGGTAACAACTCTCACCAGAAACACGGAGACTATCAATAAGCTGTACGAACTACGACGGACGCACCTACGAATTGATTCTCTCCGAAACAACACCAAGACTGATGATAAACTCGAAATTGCCTTTTGCTTAATCTCTCTTGAATTCTGTAAAAAGTCTGATAATTATTCGAGTCTATCCCTAATTATAGAGGCTAATTCGAGTCTGCCATGGGCCAAACTCGAATCAGGCCCAAGGCACATTCGAGTTTGTCCCATCTGACACTCTCGAATCTTCCTACTGGAATACATTCGAATCTACCATAGATTCGAATCTGACTAACTTGTGAATTCGAATTTAACCCAAATTCGACTTTCATATATAAAACTTGTATTTGAAACTTATGTTTTTAACTTATGTTGGATTTTATCTTTGATCTTTATGTTTGAACTTCTTGTAATACGTTACATTAAGTTCAAACACACAATCCATAATAATTATCAAACATATATATATACATATATATCAAACACTTGCTAAAACCACAATGTTGGATCACTTAGACTGCTATCGTCACACAGGGTGTACCAACACACAGAATGAAGCTAAGGGCGTTAGGAAGAGTATACCTTAGCAATCCTTGCAAAACAGTAGCACCGGATTGAAGAATTGACGTAGAAAGTGCGTTATGTGAGGTTTAAGGCTTTAAAATCGCAAATTGTCGTTTCCATAGTCGAATTTTAGGGTTTATGGCGTTTGGGGCATAGGGTTCTGATTTTATAACATTTCCAGTGCGTTGGGGCGTAGGACAGTCGTAGTCCTGCGCCCGGGCCTCTGGATTTTTGATCTGCGGTGCCCACAAGTTTGTAAACCTATTTCTTCAATTTTTTAAAATTTTTACGTGTATTCTACCCAAATTACACTATTAAATCAGGTTAAAATAATTCAGTCTGCGTGCTTAAAAATGTAATTTCAGATGTGTGGCTCCTAATACTTAATTTAAACCTACAAACAACTGAAGTTGAGAGGAGAAATCCTCCCCAACTTAGTTGGGTACACACAACTAACACATAATCAAATTAAACACACTTAAAACAAATAAAATCAAATAATCCATCTTTTAGTAGTAAATCACGATTGCACTTAGCACGTGCAACAAGCTGTTAAACCCCTCGGTATCCCGAGTAGACGAGTGTTGTCTCGTGAGGGTTTCCATAAACATACCCACAAAGAACTCTGGGTTGCCTCCCAGGAAGCGATAAGTTTTACGTCTTCAGCCAGACGTGCTGCTCCTAAACTACTTTAACTAACTTTTGGATTCTCTAGTCTTATGAGTTTAAAGACTAGCATGTTATTGGTGGCCCATTGGACATATAATTTTAATATATGTCCATTGACTTTGAATGACTCACCACCTTTTGGGTCCTGAATTTCTACTGCACCATGTGGGTAGACTTCAGTTACAATAAATGGACCTATCCATTTGCTTTTTAATTTTCCTGGAAACAGTTTAAGTCTTGCGTTAAATAATCAGACTTGGTTTCCCTTGGTAAATATTTTATTTTTGAGAATTCTATAGTGAAAACCTTTGTTTTCTCTTTATAGATTTTTGCACTTTCGTAGGGTTTTCTACGAATTTCTTCCAATTCGTTTAATTGGAATTTCCTATCGACACTGGCATCGTGCAAATTAAAATTAGTATTTTTAATTGCCCAAAGAGCTCGGTGTTCCAGTTCCACTGGAAGATGGCAAAGCTTACCGTATACAAGTCTATACGGGGACATACCAATGGGTGTTTTAAATGCGATTCTGTATGCCCAGAGAGTATCCTCCAGTTTTTGCGACTAATCTTTACGAACAGGTCATACTGTTTTCTTGAGAATTCTCTTGATTTCTCTGTTACACATCTCGACATGTCTGCTAGTTTGCGGATGATAAGGCGTTGCTATTCTATGATTCACTCCATATTGTTTAAGGAGTTTAGGAAAATGTTGATTTTTGAAATGTGACCCTCCGTCACTGATGATAACCCTTGGGATACCGTGGCGTGCAAAATATTTCTTTTGACAAATTTCCAAATGACCCGATTATCGTTAGTTCTTGTAGCTTCTGCTTCCACCCATTTGGAAGCATAGTCTACCGCGACCAAGATATATTCTTACCTGAATTATTTAGGGAAAGGTCCTATAAAATCAATACCCCACACATCGAATATTTCGAAAATTAGGATCGGGGTCATGGGCATTTCACCCCTTTTCGCAATGCCGCCTGATTGCTGGCATCTTATGCATCCTTGAACGAATTCATAGGCATCCTTGAAGATTGTGGGCCAGAAAACCCACACTGCAATATCCGGTGGCCAGTTTTCATTGCACTGAAATGGCCACCGCATGCATATGCATGGCAGTGTTTAAGAATATCTTCATGTTCGGAATCAGGGACACATCGTCTCATGATTTGATCCGCCCTTAGTTTAAACAAATCAGGCTCATCCCAAATATATTGCCTTGCTTGAGTATAGAAATAGTTTCTATGTTGTGAGTTCCAATGCTCCGACGATCTTCCTGATACGAAATAATTGACTAAATTCACAAACCAGGGAATTTTTGAAACTGATAACAACTGCTCCTCAGGGAAGGAGTCCCTGATTTGATCAGTTGAGTTCGTTGGGATCATTTGGAGCCTAGATAAGTGATCGGCAACAACATTCTTCATGCCTTTCTTATCCCTTAATTCTAAATTAAATTCTTGTAGTAGAAGGATCCACCGAATCAATCGAGGCTTGGCATCCTTCTTCGCCAACAAATGTCTTAAAACACTGTGGTCTGAGTACACAATTACTTTTGCCCCCTAAATGTATGATCTGAATTTATCTAGGGCAAACACTACGGCGCATAATTCTTTTTCCGTAGTCGTGTAATTGATTTGTGCCTCATTAAATGTCTTACTTGCGTAGTAAATCACCACTGGCTTTTTCTCTAACCTTTGGCCTAATACAGCACCAACTGCATAATCACTCGCATCACACATGATCTCAAAAGGTTGAGACCAATCTTGAGATTGCAGACTTGGTGCTTTAGTTAATTTCGATTTAAGCTTCTCAAATGCTTTCATACAAGCTTCATCGAAATTAAATTCAACATCCTTTGATAGAAGATTGCATAACGGTCTCGAGATTTCATTGAAATCCTTAATAAACCGTCGATAGAAACCAGTGTGGCCTAAGAGTGATCTTATTCCCTTCACATTAGTGGGTGTGGAAGTGAAGATATTAATTAAAATTTCGCTTTATCTACTTCCATGCCTTTTTCGGACACAATATGACCTAAGACTACCCCTTCTTTCACCATGTAGTGGGTCTTTTCCCAACTCAATACTAAGTTGGTTTCAGTGCATCTCTTTAGGACCTTCTCTAACTGTCCTAGACAATCCTCGAATGTCTTATCAAATATGGAAAAATCATCCATAAATATCTCAAGAGAACCACCCACCATATCTGAGAAAATAGCCATCATACAACGCTGGAATGTGGCGGGAGCATTACATAGACCGAATGGCATCCATCGGTAGGCAAAGTTGCCATATAGACAAGTAAATGTAGTTTTCTCTTGGTCCTCTGAATGGATCGGAATTTGATTATAGCCAGAATAGCCATCGAGGAGACAGTAAAACTTTTGACCTACTAACTTCTCCATGATTTGATCTATGAATGGTAGTGGAAAATGATCCTTAGAAGTAGCAGAATTGAGTATTCTGTAATCTATACATACTCTTCAGCCAGTTACAGGGCGAGTAGTTAATTTCCTCCTTCTTCAGTGTAAATCACTGTGATCCCAGATTTCTTAGGAACAGTTTGGGTTGGACTCACCCATTTGCTATCAGATATAGGGTAGATTATCCCAGCGTCCAACCATTTTAACACCTTTTTTTTAACTACTTCCCTTAAATTAGGATTCAGTCTCCTTTGTGCGTCTCGTGCTGGTTCAGCTTCTGAATCAGTAATGATTCAATGCATACACAAAGTAGGACTGATTCCTTTTAAATCAGCTATAGTCCATCCTACTGCTTCTTTATATTTAACTAGAACTTGTAGTAAGGCTTTTTTTGCGCTTCGGTCAGCTATGGTGAAATTATGACAGGTAAAGTGTCATTCTGTCCTAGAAAAGCGTACTTTAAATGTACTGGCAGCTCCTTCAATTCTAGAACAAGTGGTTGTTCTATTGAAGATTTTGCTGATTGAGGCAAATTAGTAGGTAATTTTTCAATCATATGGGTCCACAGCGGTTATTTCGCTTCGAAAGTGGATTCCATGACTACCACTAATTCCCTACATTCGTGAGAATTCATTTTGGCTATATCATGTTCAGCGAATAATAACTCAGTAGTATCTTTGGTGTTAATTAACGAACTATGCTACTGCCCAAGTTCGTCCACCATATCAATCAGATAACACTCTGAATCAATAGCAGCGACATTTGAAGCATTAAACACATCCAATCTCAGTTTCCGATTACCAAATGCAATATCTACAGCTCCTGTCCTACAATTAATTTGAGCATTAATTGTGGCTAAGAAAGGTCTGCCTAGGATAATAGCCGGTTGATTATCTCCTATTGAACTTTCGGTGTTCAAAACTAGGAAATCAACTGGATAGTAAAAATCTTCAACTTTTACTATGACATCTGATAAAATACCACTTGGGCACTTTGTTGACTGATCTGCCAGCTGTAAGATTATATCAATCGTCTGTAACTGGCCTATATCATGTTCGTCAAACAAATTTCCAGGTAATATATTAACACTAGCTCAAAGATCAAGTAGTGCTTTTTTAATCTGCACATTGCCAATTGTCACTGGAATCAAAGGTGATCCAGGATCTGTAAGCTTAGGAGGCAAAGAACTAGAGACTACTGCACTTATTTGTTCAGTTAAATTTGATCTGCTTAGGGAGCACGACCTCGAACTTTCTCTTCTGTGTGCAGAGATCATTTAAGAACTTGGCATAAGAGGGAACTTGTTGAATAGCCTTGATCAAAGGAATATTGATCTTAACTTGATTAAACAGATCCCACAAATCCTCTGGTTGTGGGCCTCTTTTGCCATAGGGAGAAGGTTTAGGATTTTCTAGAGCAGCCAGGTAAGGAGGAGGAACTGTGGTGTCCTGATCCTTAACCGCCTCCCCAACTTTGAGAGTTGGAATATATGCTTTAATTGGTTCGTTAAAAGTGACCTTCTTGGGAACCTCCTTCTTTGGGTCCTCTTTTTCTTCATACACGACTTCAGTGTCGGTATCTTCTTCTCCCTCTTGTTCTTTAGGCATCTTAATCTTATTATCTACCTCTCTACCACTTCTCAGAGTGGTTACCTTAACATACTTCATTTACTTCATTTATCTCATGTTTTTTATCTTTACCATGAGCATGTGACGGATTAGGGACGGTATTGCTAGGAAGCTTTCCCTCTTCTCTTCTTGTGAGCAACTCAGCTATCTGACCCATTTGGCGACTCAACGTCTCCATGGTCTTAGTTTTAATAGCTGACTGTTGCTTCATAAATTCTGTGAACTCCGCAAATTGTGAAAAAGTCATGTTCGTTTCCACTTGGAAATTAGGTTGACCACGTTGGTTTGACTTATAGTATTCGCTCGTCTTTAGCGGCAAAAGTAGAACCATATTGAAAATATCTTCTTGGTGGTTCATACCTAGGTTTAGATTGATGATCGGTGGGCTGATCATTCTTCCACCGGAAGTTAGGATGATTTCTCCATCCCGGATTATAAGTATCCGAAAATGCGTTATCCCTTTTCCCTGTGGGCTCTAAAACCATAGACTTCGTTAGCAAATTCCTCAATGGATTGCACTTGAGGACATGCTTCTGTATGATGAGATGGATCACCGCATGTGACACGGTTAACTGATACCTTAGGGTTTGAATTAAGACCCTTCATCAGTTGATCCATTTTCTTACCTAATTCTGAAATTTCACTCTTAACCTCACGTTTCCAGGCATTATCTATGCCCTTCACTTGAACTCCTATGTTGTTCTCAGAACCAGCTTGAACCTTGAGACCTTTACCGAGTTGATTTAGCAACTCCCACGCCTCATCATCTTCTTTCGCTAAAAACGTGCCTCCAGTGGCAGCAATGATCATGTTACGACTCTCTTGACTCACACCATCAAAAAATGTTAAGCATCCATTTGGGCACTTCATTATGTGGACAAGCTCTTAATAACTCATTCATATGATCAAATCCTTCATAGAATTGTTCACCGGGTTTTTGTTTAAACCCAGTAATTTCCTTTTTTTCTCAGTTGGTTACTAATGGGATAGTATTCATTGAGAAATTCCCTTTTCATTTGATCTCATGTCGTGATGCTATTGGTTGGTAACGATACAAACCAATTTTTAGTTTTCTCTTTCAACGAGAAAGGAAATAATCGAAGTTTTAAATCGTCGGTGGTTATACCTCGCACATGGTTTGCTTTACAAATAGCCGTGAACTCAGCTAAATGATCATAGGGTTCCTCACTTGGCATCCCTCGGAAGATAGGAAGAAATGAAATAATTGAGAATGAACTTCGGGTTCGTTCTCATTTTCAGGGTAACGGATAGGAGAAGGGTCGGGCACATCACCAGGGCGGTAATGTGACTCAACCGTACGTCTCATTTGTTCGCCCATTCTAACAACTACACGCTCGGGTTCTTCTTGTTCACGATTTCATGGCGAAATCGGAATCTCTAGAGTGGGAATTTCTTTCTCTTGTTCGTTTTCGTCCTCTGCATGTATACGCTGATCGTTTGAATTCTCCGTGATTAATGTTTGTTGTTTTTTAATCCTGACAGTCTTTCGATTAGATTTAGCTACCGATTTCGGGTTCAAATTGTAGCGGCAATCTTTTGGCCGATCGACGTGTGAGCATAAACTATTATAAACTTAAATTATATTACTTAATTAAACTAATTATATTTTTGTTGGTAAAGTAGAGGACTACAATTACCTTTTTGAATTTTTCGATTTTTTATGTGATTTTTAATAATAATAATTAAAGACTAAAATAAATTAAACTAAAGTACTTAAAACTTTAAACTAAGGTCAAAACTAACTTCTAGCCCTAACTAACGTTACCACTTCCCGGCAACGACACCATAATCTGACGAGCCGTCGTTGTGTCGCGCAGAAATAACTTTAGATCTAACTATTTAGCTTAGAGTAGTAAGGGTCGAATCCGCAGGGGGTGTGTCTGTGAATTAGGGTAAATTAGCTAGTTTCTTTAGTTTATTAAAAACGATTAAATCGTGAATTGGATGATTTGTTTGGAATAATGATTACGACTAAATTGTAACTAAAACTAAGGGCAAGCAACTAACAAAATAGATTAACAAAGAAAATTGAAGATAATCACTACGGCTTAAGTTATTACCCACTTGAATTACATGCAACAATCACATAGACATAATTAATTGTGTAGTTAAATTAATCATACAAATTTAAATCAATAAATCTCGGCATAGCGCATGCAACGTTCATTACTTGTCTTAATCCCTAAACTAATGGATTCGACAAAATAATAACACCACTATGAACTATCTTACTTTTACCAATCAAAACATATAATCATAACAATAACTAAATTCTTATCATTTGCATTACACATAAAATATTCAAGAAACACAAAATACATCAAAACATAATTGAAACTCAATAAAGTAAAACTTAGTCGTAGATCCTCCGCAAACGGCTCTGGTGTTTAGCCGCTCATCGTGTCCTCTTCACCGGGAATGGTTGGGGACATCATCTTAGGCTTCGAACTGTTGCAATCACCTTCTTCGTACTTGAATCGTGAATCCACTCCGGCAGGGCTTCACCGCTTTTTTCAACACTTAGGGACTCTCTCAAAATGACCACCATCGACCGATATTTATAGAGGAGGTGGAATATTGGGTTTTAGGCTTGAAAACGCGTCTACTCAGATTACGCCGCACCAGCGTAGGCCTGTGCCCCCTTGTGCTGAGGGTACGGCCTGGGCTACGCTGTGCTGCACTGGAAGTGCTCTCTAACTCGAAATTGTTCTGTTTTGTAGCGTAGGGTGGCGCAGGCCTGCACCCCCTCCGGCTCGGTTCGCGCTGAATTTTCTCGAGTTGCTTCCATTTGACTTCTTGACCCTGAAACATAAATTTAGAGTAATAATACGGTAGTTACGAAGTATCGGTGCTTAACATGAGCCTAAAACGATACCAAAACACATAAAATAATAGTCTTATCAAGACCCACAATTTAACACCATCAAACAATGGCAATCCACGTAACACAAATTCAAGTTTATGACTTTTTTTAAAAAAAAATATTAATTATAGGTTACACGATTTATTCTCTCACATTATTAATCGTGGGAGACAACCATATAGTTGTTTATTAAAAAGAGTTGTTTCAAACATTGAATAATAATATTGAAGATTTATCAGGTTGGGTTTCAATTTGCGTTTAAAAAAATTACTATAGCATTTGGAAACCGAAAATCAGATAATAGTTGTGACAAAAAATGTTGTCGGAAATTTAGTGTTTGGTTTAGTTTCTGTTGTTTATTATCATAATTATTAAATAATAAGTATCTAAAGTGTTTAGATTTACGTTTTAATTTGTAAAATTTCAAATAACCATCTATTAAAATAAGCTACATTTTTCAATTCCCAAATACTCATTTAATGTAAACAATACAAAAGATTTAAATCAATTATTTACGTTATTGTAATGTAATAATATAATAATATTAATCCAAACGTAAAATCAAACAAGAAATTCCTCCAATTACTATAATAATCTATCTATTCTATTAAAAGACTAAATGGATTCCACTTGTCGCTTAACTAGACCGCCAATTGGCGAAACCGTCTTCCGACACGTGTAATCTATAAATTTTATGTTAAAATTAATTAAATAATTAAATTAAATTATTTTAGATAATCATCGCTATTTTCTAGGGATTTTGTTGTAAGTTATCTTTTTAGTGTTTAATTTAATAATCCGTGTCGTTTTACTAATTTATAAAAATTCTTTTGAATCTGTCATATCTGTTGCAAAATTGAGTCCGTCATATCTGTTTTTTCCCATGTGGTTAAAATTTATGTTGGTTTCTATATTTTGTTCATTCCATTTGTTATAGTTTTTCATACGTCTACATATTCAAATTAATAAAATCAATCTGTGTAGTACACGGATCGTTAAACTAGTATGTAACATATAATCATATACAAACCGTTACTATATATCTTTTTGGCTAACTATGCATTTGAAGCCACGTTCTCTTTGTTTGATCTATTATATTTCATATGGCTTCTGACAAGTTGACCGGCGGCAATCGCCGACATGAGAGACAATTCTCCCGCGAGAACCGAGCCGGCGACCACCTTTGCCAACTGTCGTGCATTCGATCCAGCCGATTCTTTATTTGCACCCTTAACTCCAAGCAAATTCAAACATGCCGATTGCGAAGCTAGCTGCGTCCCACCGCCGACCGTCCCGACCTCAATCGACGGCATCGTCACCGATACATGAAGGTCTTTGCCGCCGTTCACGGCCTCCATCATCGTGATACAATGTGAGCTTTCGACATTTTGTGCGGGATCTTGTCCAGTAGCTAAGTACACCGCAGACACGATGTTACTCGCGTGCGCGTTGAACCCTCCTAAAGCTCCGGCCATGGCGGATCCAGTGAGGTTTTTTAGCATGTTTAGTTCAACCAACGAAGGGACGTCAGTTTTCAACACCTTTTTCACAACTTCCTCTTTTATGATTGCTTCGCACACGACTGATTTGCCACGGCCTTCGATCCAGTTCACGGCCGCAGGCTTCTTGTCGGAACAGTAGTTTCCGGAGATGCCAATAACGTCCATGTCCGGGAAGTCAGTTTGAAGGTAATCTAAAACTTTTTGAACGCCTTTCGATACCATGTTCATCCCCATTGCATCGCCCGTGCTGCAAGTGAACCTTATGTAAAGATTCTTTCCGGCAACCGCACATTGAATGGTTTGAAGCTTCCCAAATCGACTTGATCTGCCCATTCATGAATTTAAACGAAATCATTACTGTTGTTCTCGAAAAATTGTAAGGGTTAGCTCGACTCGTTGCAAACTCGATCTCGAGCTTGAGTCAAGCCCGAACTTTACGTATCAAGTTCGCGAATCTAAACCAGCTTAAACGTACTTATATGTATATATATTTTTTAATTAATTAAATTATAATACATAGATTAATTAAATAAATAAATATACAAAAATGATAAATATATATAATATATAAATAGATTATATAATATAATTTATTAAATACTTAATATATACAATAAATAAATCGAGTCTGAACGGATCTCAAACTTATTAAATTATTCACGAGCCAAACTCGAGTTTTATATATAAAGTTTGAAACGAATCAAGCTTGACCCTTTTGAATATGAATTTTCAATAAAAAGGAAATTTCATTTTATTTAATTATTATCGAAGGAACACACAAAATAAAGCTTTTTATTTTTTTCCTTCATTTACAATGTCAATATGTGTTTATTTATTTATAACAAAATTTCAATTTTTCCAAAATCCAGTTTCTACTCAAGATCAAGATCATCATAATATGAATATCTAAAAGGGCTAGAAATAGAAAAAATTGTATAACCTGTTGAATTCAGAAGCCAAAGTCTGAAAATTGAGAGGTTCCTCCAAGAAGAACTTTAACTCCGCCGCCCTCTTCACGGTGGCGAACCGGACAACCGGAGCCCTAGTCATGCCATCTTTAAGGAGGACACTGGTGGCGCCGCCTGAGGCGTTGATAGCTTTACAACCCCTATTGGTGCTAGCCACAAGACACCCTTCGGTTGTCGCCATCGGCAACAAGAACTCCATTCCATCAAGCAACAACGGCCCGGCGATACCCACCGGAATTTGAACATAACCCACTGGCATCTCGCAACATTGTCCCAATATCGATTCGTAATCGAAACCTTCTAATGGCAAACCTTCAAGAGATTTGCCTGTAATTCTCTCCAAAGCTTGTCTTCTGATTAACGCTGCGCGTTTGCAGTCTCCGAGCTTTGATTCAAGAGAGTAAGAGGGGGTTTTTCCGGCGACCACCGCTTGTATGACCTCCTCATCGTCTTCCGTTCTGTGGTTGTCAACTATCGCAACGGAGGACGATAATTGAGTTGAAAATTTTGTATTCGTAAACAAAATTTATAAGTTACTTAATATGGTAAGAACTCTATGTTCCATATAAACACAAGAAACTCTCCGATGCATAAATTTATACTTCAAATACACACATTAAAAAATTGAATTTATAACATAGAAACACTAAAAACTAGGAAAAATGATCTAAAAACCCAACATACGTTTAGTATTTTTCGAATAAGTTATTGTACAAAAAACGTTTCCATAAAAGACGTTCAACTTAAAAAATGTTTTTTTTTTGTGAAAACCACTGCACAGAAAATGTTTCCATAAAAGTCTCTTAACGTAAAAATCTTATTGTGACAAGATCTTATGAAAAGCTCCTAAAAGACTCTCATAAGAAAACACAATTCATAAAAAATTGCACGTTAAGAGATTTTATGGAAACGTTTTAGTACAAGGATTTAATCGAAAAATATCAAAAGCTTTTTTTACGTAATTTTCCCTTTTAAAATTTTATAAATATCAAAATTATTATGAAATCAAGGATAAGAGCTTAGTTATGAATATTGATCCTCTTATTCACTCTAAGAAATTATGGATCTTATTATAACCCTATTGAATGATTTTGATTAACGAGAATATTGTTAATTTCTTCCCCTTGTATCTTTCTTCTTGTTATTACTTTCACACGTACTTAAAAATCTCACTTTAATAAAATTTATTAATTTATATTTAACATCTATAAATTTAAACATTAAAATACACAAAATTTAATTTAATGTATAATTTATGCATCCAACATCAAATGCACAAATTTAAAAATAATCTTCATATTCTCATGAACATGTCGGTATGTTTTAAGTCACCCGATAATAAATTGTCCTTTTTTCGTAAATACATACCTTGTTTAGAAATCTTGGATTTGTCACCGACATAGGTGGAGGAGTGGATGATCTCCTTAACGTTTGTTTTCTTGAGTTCATCGTCATCATCCTCTTCTTCATCGTCTTCTGGAAAGGGCATGGATTGGAAGAAGTTCATGCCGAAGAATCCAAGAAAGTAAACGAAGGATACAACAAAGCAGACGACGGCAGCCATCTCTGCTAAGGTAAGGTGGAGAGGGGCGGCGGTGTGGATCTTTTGGCGAAAGGTGAAGAAGAGATAGCAAACAACGGAGAAGAAGAAAGTGAAGAAGATAGTGTTAAAAAAAGGAAACAATCCATTGAAAGCTTTTGAGGAATCCACCACCTTTTTGTTGCCGGATTTAAGGAATTGGTCATCGGCCATGGCGGAGCCTTTCATAGTTCTTTCAACAGAGGTGGCGGCAGCGGTGGTGGTGGATGATGGTGGCTGCCGGAGTAATTAATAGTTTGGTTAGATTTTGGGTTGTTTTGGATGAGAAGTTGCAAGAGAAATAGAGTTGTTATTTATAGTAGAAAATATAGTGCCGGCTATGATACAATTAGTAGAATGATTCTATTTCCTAGAAGTTACATGGAGAAGGGATATATTTTCTGTTTTTTGGTTTTGTCATTATATAGTGTATTCAAAGACTAGAATATTGGATTAGTTGTTTAATACTTTATTCAAACTTTTATTATTGCTTTTATGTATAATAATTATATTATTCATTTAATTTAAAGAGGTAGGATGTATTTGGCTACTAAAAGAAAATTTACAAAAATTAAAATTCTTTGAAATTATGAATTCGAAAAGAACGAATAAAAAATTTAATATATTCTATTAAAATTCATGATCGAATAAGATGATTTTTTATAGATGGTATTTTAGAGTAAAAAAGCAAATAAAATGATAATTGTATTGTAATGATTCAATAATTTATATCCGTGTTTTTTTGTATATAGAATAAACTTAATCAATACATTAATTGTTACTTAATCAATAATTTATTTGACATATAATGTGATTTTAATCAACAATTGAAGATTTGGTACGTTCTAAAGCTTTATAATACATTCATTTTTTAACCGGTAAACAAAAATTCTTTAAACAATAGACTCGGGAATACTATAGAAAGTATTATGTATATGTGTGTGGTGTTTGTTTGGGCTTATAATACATAACCGACCGAAATTCATTTAGTAATCAATTTCGGATTGTTTCCGTTTTGGGACTGCTTTTTATATACTTTATCTCATTTAGGATGTGAATGTGTATTACATGATTGGTCGTTTAATTTATCTTTGTTTCTCGGGTATATATATTTCTATATATACTTGGGAGCTAAGGAAAAATGCTGCCGAATTTTTGTTAAACGACCACTCGTGTAATGTGCATTCACATATGAGGTAAGATGTTCAAAAAATGAGTTTAGAAGCCTCCTCTTGTGAATATTCTATTCGTTGTCTGATCAAAATTTAATTCATGTGGAGTAAGTCCCTAAACATTAACCTACGATTCAGTTGCGTCATGTCTATCGATAAAAGCTGGACTACTATTCAAAATCGTAATTTGCCCGAGTTCCCGCAAGGACTCAAACTTTTTTCCGAGAGATGCAAAGCACTCGTCGATAGTAGAGGTCAAACCAAATGTCCGTGTGAAAAATGTGTAAACAATGTCTTCACAAGAATTTCAATGATGAAACTTCATATAAATAGATTTACATGATCTCTTTATCCGCGAGGATATTTCATATATATGGCGTGACATCGCTTTGGATAGAGATTCATGGAAAAAAAGGTCTATTTTGTCAATAAAAATGTTATGTTCGAGCATCTACGGGTAATTTATTTTTTATGTATATTTCATATTTTTATTTCTAATTACTTGTTAATTAACTTTCTAACTTTATTTTTATTTTTACCTATATTTTGATATTCAATGGTTGATGGAAGACCCACAACAATGCAGGTTAAGAGAAAGCCTTGAACATATGCTTTCTACTCGTTACAGAGGCCGCAAAACTGATGTCAAGACATATTTTCTGAATGTAGGAGGGTGTGATGATATATATATATATATATATATATATATATATATATATATATATATATATATATATATATATATATATATATATATATAGAATCAAGTTCATGAGCGTACCTATGAGATTGCAGCTTACCCTAATGTGAATGGTCATTCACATATATTTTTTTTCGAATAGTCATGTATAAGACAATATTATAATACTTTTTTTCAAAAGGAGCAACATCATAAATATTGTGAATGACAAAAAAAATCATGTGAATGGTGTGAATGATCATTCACTTGTATGACCATTCACATAAATATGCATTAAGCATTCACATAATTTTTAAGGACACAAAAAGTGTGAATGTATGTGAAATTCATATATCATGCGTATAACATTAATTTCAACATGGTTATGTGGAAAAAAAAAATTAAAAAAGTTTTTTAAGGTTGGAACCTGCGGGTGCACTTAATTTCGAGATGTACTTTTTTGAACTTGACTATATATATATATATATATATATATATATATATATTATATATATATATATATATATATATATATATATATATATATATATATATATATATATATATATATATATATATATATATATATATATATATCACATATATATATATATAGATATATATATATATATATATAGAGAGAGAGAGCAAATGCTAGCCCTCCCAAAGCTATGTCCGAAGAAAATTGGAATAAATGTGTGGATTTTTCACGACAGACAAGTATAAAAAGCGTTCTGAGCAAAATTAATTAAATTGTGCAAAACAAGTCATCAAAAATCATGGAGGGACAAGCTCATATAGTGCCACATGCTACAAATTACGTGTTAATAATACACACACGTGTATATGTATGCATGTAAATGATTTTTAAGTATAATCTAAGTTTTAATGTTAAGCAGAATATGAATCGAGTCCAAGTTTATCGTGATATTCATGTCAATAAACAAGGGAAATTCGACAAACCATTAGCCGAGGAAAATTATGTAAGTTTTTAGTTACTAAACTTAATATTGATGTGTAATTCTTAAAAGTGAAGTTCACTATTGTTTTTGCTTTAAAATTAATAGTACACAAATCTATTTAATCATCTTTATGAAATACAAAATTCTTTAGTGTGTGAGCTTGGTGAACAATATGAATGGTCAAGCTCGTCGATCAATCCAACCCCGGTTGACGAGGTAGCCATTTTTGAGAAGGTCTTGGGTTCTCGACTTAAAGACATTGGATATAAATCTTCTGGAGCGTCGACATCTAGTCAAGGATATACCCAGACATCACTACCTACAGAGGTAAGTTATTTAACAAATGCATCATAATATATATATATATATATATATATATATATATATATATATATATATATATATGTGTGTGTGTGTGTGTGTGTGTGTGTGTGTGTGTGTGTATGTGTGTGTGTGTATGTGTGTGTTGATATGGATTATATATATACTTGTAATTGATGATTATAGGTCAATATGAGACATATTCAATTGTAACGGCTTGATATAGATGATATACACATGTATACTTATAATGGGTTGGTATGGATCATAAATATTTGTAATTGATGATCATGGGTTAATATGAGACATATTCGCTTTGTAATGGCTTGATATAGATGATATATTCATTTAAATGATGATAATGGGTCGATATGCATTATATTTACTTGTAAACAATGATAATGAGTTGATATAGGTCAATATGAGACGTATTCACTTGTAATTGATTAATACAGATGATATATACTTGTAAACGATGATAATGACCTGATATACATTCTTGTAACGAGTCAAAAATACTTGCAATTGGTTGACATGGGTCTTATACACTTATAAAGGATTGATATAGATAATATATACATATAATGGATTAATATAGATTATATATACTTGTTGAAACACCCATACAACAATAATATATATTTAAGCGTAATTAACGATAATTAATACATTAATAGTTGCGGAATTAGGATACAATTAAAACTTTTACAATTAACTGTAACACCTCGTCTTTGATAAATATTATGTGGATTTAATTTATTGGATGTTTAAATTATTAATATCGTGTTGGGCTAACGATATTGCGATTAGTGGAATTAATACGTGTTGGGGTCGAGTATAAGGGTTAACAGGTTCTAATTCTAGTGGATGATTAATAATTATTGATTCAAGAGATTGAATGGGAAGCATAGATATTAATTGTGACAATGTGATAATGGGGTCGGGTATTGGTGTCGAACCCGCGTTATAAACGGATACGTATATATGTATATACGTTGTTTTGCTTCCTTTTATTCCAAGCTTACAAAGAGTGTGTTATGTGTGTGTTTTGGAACTGAGGACAGCAGGAAGGAAGATATAATTGATCCAAGTGAGTTGTGGAATTCAGATTCAAGTTTGAAGGTTGTGTTCTTCAACCTTGGGAAGTGAGGAAATCATTGAATTATGAATTTGTTATGTTGTAAGTTGTGATATTATGGTAATTGTTGAACAATTATATTAGAAGTGTTTTGGGATGGCTTTTGTGAGTTATAGCCGCTGAAATCCAATTGGGGAGGTGAAAACACCCCCTGGACAAAACTGAAATGAAGCAGGGGACTTGCAACTCATCGCGATTGCGGTCGCGATAGGTTGAGCGCGGCCGCGATGAGTAGTGTGAGGTCGAGTATGGGCTAGGGTTCTTTTGCAAGGCCCGCATTGTGAGCGTGCCCCGCGATGGGGGCAGCACAACCGCGTCTAGTTGAGCGCAACCGCGATCAGCCTTTTTGGGCAAGATTGGGCTTTTGGGTCGTGGGGCCTTTTCTGGGTTACTTTTGGGGTATATTAGTTATGTTAATGAAAATGTGTGGATTGCGGATATTGATATGATTCAGTGACTTAGTGGCGAGATCAATGTGCGTGTTCATATATGTTAGATCAAAGTTGATTACGTTGTGATTAAAGTTTTAAATCAGCAGTGTTTGCTTGTAATCCTATGACTTATGTGTTACAAGTAACATGCATTATTGTCACCTGTGTATTGTAAACGATGTGGCGTTTTGGTGGATTTATGAGTGTTACACGTATGGTATCAGAGCTAGTGGTTTGAGGGATTTAAGTATCATCTAGTGGATGCTTGAACTCGAACCATGGTGTTCAGATCCTTGTGGAATTCCTCGTGACACGAGTTAGTGGATTTTAACAATTGTGATAAATTGTGCAATGTGATGCGTTAAGTGATATATGCCAACTTGAGATTATTGTGATTTAACCTTGACAATGATGTGAGGTGTTTAACAGAGTGAGACATCCGGTGTGGACTAATGACTACGTGCGATGTGAGCAAATTGATGGATTTATCTATAAAGCCAATGAGTAATTCAACTTTAGGTAATGAGATTGACAAGGGTTCAAGGATGAAGGCTTCAGTCACCATTAAAATAACCATGAGTTCTAATATAGAAGCTAATATGTTTATCTGTCAGTGTCGATGAGAGTCCTTGAGGAGTTTGCGATTGGGTATCCACTAGAGTTCAGAGTTTGAGATCATAAGAGATGAGTCAACATTTGCAAAAATGAGATTGAAATGATTTTGAGATGTTTCTACAGAATTGAGTAATCTGACTTGAGTATATTTTATATATATATATATATATGTGTGTGTGTGTGTGTGTGTGTGTTACACAATAGGGCATCATCATGAGTGTTGAGAAATTGTTGAGAGCTTGTTGAGAGCTGCTGGAGTTTATGTTATGAGTCGGGGCCGGTTTAGGGTTATGATTGAATTAGATCATTGTGTTAGAGATAAGTGACATGAGACAGAGCATCGAGTTTGCTTACAGAGTCGGGGAATTATAGCAGTACAGCCGCATACGGACGGGGTTATTGATTGAGTTCAATAGGTACCTTAGAATGTGAATGCAAGAGAACGAAGAGTTCTAGTTTCGTCGAGCGATTGTAATGTGATACTCGAGAAGTTGTGATACTTCTTGAGATTCCCATGTGTAATAGTGCTAGAGTTGGCACGAATAAGAGAAAGAGAAATGGAGAAATAGATGGGTTATCTATGTGTTGAGAGGCAGGGTGCACATATTGTCAGTTCAGCCTCTAGTTGTCAGTGGTATTCTGGAGACAGAGAGAGTGACAGAGTTAGCGGGTAGAGAAGAGTTGAATTGTGTTAGAAACTTATAAAGCAGAAAGAGAGTTGTTACAAGGGCAGAGATAGAGGTTGGGTTTGGGAAATTCAAAGTGGAATTCAGGCAGAGCTAGACATTAACCGAGCCGAGCTAGAGATAGAGTTAGAGACCTATAGAGCAGTGTTGAGTAACGATTTTGAGACACGGGGACATGGGTGATGATTGGGTATTGAATATGACTGTTGAGACGCGGTCATAGGTGTATGTGATCTTTTACGTCTGAGTAGGCGTGGTGATTTTAGTGTGATCGGTCGGGAGTATCATGATAGCTTGTGTGACCAGAGCTATGTTTTGTTTATAAAGTGAAATACCAGAGTTAGGATGGTCTGAAGGGGATTGACGTTAAAAGGGTAAATGAGTACAAGCGAAGTTGTTATAGCCGAACCTTCATATGCGATTCGGTGATGCATTGAGCCCAGAGTCATGAGAGGAGCATATCATCTTATTAATGTGCAGCCACGTGAGACAGATGTATTGGGTATGTACCTTTTAACGAACTCTGCGTTTGTTGAGATTAGATTTAATTACCATTATGTGTTTAACTATGACCGTAAGTATACGATAATGATATGTGTGATATATTTACATCTGTTGTTGTGTATAGAGTGGAAGATTGCGTTGTGTTAGTGGATTGACCATATAGAGTTTAATGAGCAAGGTGAACTATTATTATGTTTGAGGAAACATCATTAATTGGTATTCGTCATATTGAGACAATGATCAAAATGAATTGATCCTTGATGGTGACATCAAGATCGTGTTAGAGTACGAGAAGAGATCAGAGTGGAAGTGGGGAGCACCTTCCGATCAGAGGACAAACACATGTGATTCGAGACTATGTAAACTAATTGGCCTATGAGATGCCGCCAATGAGAACAGAAGTGATTAGAGGATATATTAATTTCACGTGACCTTTAAAATCATTTTAGAGGAATTAACTAGAGTATTTGTGGAATATCTAACTGAGTTCGAGGCTGAAGTATTCATTGGAGCTATGCTCATGACAGAGATATTCTATGAGTTGACATCAACCGAGATTCATGGGATAATGACTATTAATATGATTACAGGGTATACCGATCAGAGTTTGATCAAGTCATGATTACGAATATCAGTGATGATGGTGCTTACAAGGTAATAAAAAGTGCGAGTAACAGTGTATGAGATACCGAGCGTGGTTATACGAATATCTGTGTGTTATGTCATTGAGATATGAGGCCGATTATGAGCAGTGTGGTTTAAGTTGTGTGATACCCAGTGAAAGAGATGAAGTGATTTTAGAGATTCGAGACTAATCTAAGTTGTAAGAAATCAAGGGTAATGTCTGAGATCTGAGGTTTCTGAGTGTGGCAGAGTCTCAATGCTTACGTTGAGGTGACAACTGGATTATCTGGGATAGACTGAGAATTCAGAGAATGCCATGTGTGAGATCACAATGCGTGCATTCAAGATGGGATACATGAGATTATAGGGTAAGAGTTCGTGGTAAGGGTATGGGAATACGGAGTTGAGTTCCAGATGAGATACATGAGATACAAAGTTTGTGTCTGAGATGGTCTGTGTGAGATCATCAGGTCGGAGTTAGTGTTACTCGGGGTCGAGTAATTATGCCTATTCGCATATATGTGTTATATATGTGTTTGGATATGATTGAGTTATGGGTTACAATTACAGAGTATTACCCTCAGGAGATCTGGGAACCGATGGGATGAGTTACAGAGTCTAAGAGATCGACCATATATGATGATCCTTAAACTGCGAGAGCAGATGTGAGATGAGATTTTGAAAAGAGAGACTTGTGAACTAACCGAGCTATTAAGATAGAGTGACAGAAAACTGGTAGTGATTGTGAAAGAGTTGAATTTTTAAGTTTCCGCCAACCTAATATTGATGAGTCAAACAAATTGAGATTATTTGATCATCCGAGGAGCATTGTGATACACTAAGATCTTTGAACATGCTATTGTGGATCACGGCTGAAAAGTGGTCTGGGACGACCTGTCGAATAGTTGATGACTTGTGTTGAGAATAAAAGAGCAAGTATTAAAAATTACGTGGCTGACATCATAGTGGATTTAACATGTAACTCATAGAACGACGAGTGTCAATGATGATTGCGATTCTAATGGATTAATTAACAAAGGGCGCTCAACCTTTTTACTATCGATGGTAATAACCATGAGTCAGATGGTGTGATTTTGCATCAATGAGGTGATATTATGGCGAGGGACGCCGAAATTGATTGGTTATGATTGTAACATTTAGATTTCAAATGCGAATTCAATGGAGTTGTTGATAATCATATCGAGATCTACGAGACGAGTATAAGGGAAAAGAGCAATGTAAAACAGATTGAAATATAATTCGAGATGGCTAGAGATGGTCAACCTTTGTGATTGAGATTGAGTTTAGTGTCTGTGTAATTGAGCTAGTGAAAGTGATTCTGTGTAGAAGTGTATGAGAGTGCTAATACTATGTGATACAGTGGGCTTCTGAAACTGTGCAGAGTCTGTGATCAGGAAGTGTTTCCTAGGGTTATTCAGAGATATTCAGGGCAACATGTGCTTGCGTGACTCGTCAAGAAGAGTGCTTCATGAGGAATGAACCGGGTATACTTCGGTGGGATTACCGTAGCGATCCGTTTTGAAATGTTGGGCAGCTTGAGTTGATTACAGATGTGAGTAAGAGATTGAGTATCGAAGAGATATTGTAAGAGTATCAGTGTTATTAGAGAATCTGAGAAAGAGTTGTGTAGTGATGATTTTCATACGGATCAGAGTTAGATTCTGGGGACAGAATCTTTATAAAATGGGAGGATTTGTAACACCCGTATTTGATAAATATTATGTGGATTTAATTTATTGGATGTTTAAATTATTAATATCGCGTTGGCCTAACGATATTGCGATTAGTGGAATTAATATGTGTCGGGGTCGAGTATACGTGTTATCGAGTTATAATTCTAGTGGATTATTAATAATTATTGATTTATGAGATTAAATGGGAAGTATTGATATTAATTGAAAAATGTGATAATGGGGTCGAGTATCGGTGTCGAACCCGCGTTATAAACGGATACGTATATATGTATATACTTTGTTTTGCTTCCTTTTATTCCAAGCTTACAAAGATTGTGTTGTGTGTGTGTGTGTTTTGGAACTAAGGACAGCAGGAAGGAAGCTATAATTTATCTAAGTGAGCTATGGATTTCAGATTCAAGTTTGAAGGTTATGTTCTTCAACCTTGGGAGGTAAGGAAATCATTGAAATCATGAGTTTTGTTATGATGTAAGTTGTGATATTGTGGGAATTGTTGAACAATTATATTAGAAGTGTTTTGGAATGGCCTTTGTGAGTTATAGTCGTTGAAATCGAATTAGGGAGGTGAAAACACCCCCTGGACAGAACTGAAATAGAAGCAGGGGACCTACAACTCGTCACGGTCGCGGTCGCGATGGGTAGGCGAGGTCGAGTATGGGCTACGGTTCTTATGCACGCCCGCATTGTGAGCGCTCCCCGCGATGGGGGCAGCACGAGGGTGTTGAGTTGAGCGCGGCCGCGATCAGCCTTTTTGGGGAAGATTGAGCTTTTGGGCCATGGGGCCTTTTCAGGGTTACTTTTTGGGGTATATTAGTTATGTTAATGATTATGGGATATACAGGGCTTGTCTATTGAATTGGGATTGATCTTTGGAGATTTATTGTGCGTACAGGGACCAATAGAGATCGGCATGAGATAAATGCGGGTTACCGGGAGCTAGTTAGAGTTGAATATCGTGACTAAGGTGAGTTCACGAGTATTTTCAAAGTGCACACCTTCCTTAGGAGTCTTTAACTTTTTATATGAGACATATAATTGTAATATGAGAAAGGAAGTTGCACCTCATGTATGACCTACCTCTCTTATAATTGTGATAATTATTTGCATGAGTTTAGATAGAGTAAGGGGGCGTTTGGTTCTCAGTTTTTTTTCTCTGGGATTTGCATTTTTTCAAAGATTGCATTATGTTGCATTTGTCAGGATTTTGTCAAAGAATCTGCATTATCTTATATAAAAAATTTGCTAATTTTAAGAATGCAAGGTAACTGAGATTTATAATCCTAGGGGGAGGCTGGGTTTTCAAATTAGAAAGAATGAAGGGATTTATGAATTCCTGAGATTTTAAATCCTTACTGAAATCTGTGAACCAAACACAGGATCTTAAATGCAAATCCCAGTGAATCCCAGGAAATCCACGAACCAAACGCCCCTAAGAGTATGAGCATGAGATCCACCTGGGTTGTCCACGATGGGTTATCGTGGAGGCCGGGCCCGCGAAGGGTTATCTCGAGATTCGATGTTCGCAATGGGTTATCACGAGAGTTGATCTCCAAGATGGGTTATCGCAAGATTTGATGTTCGCGATGGGTTATCGCGAGGGTTGATCTCCGTGATGGGTTATCACGGGGGTCGATGACTACAATGGGTTATCGTGGAGGCCGCTGTCTGTGATGGGTTATCGCAGGGACTGATATTTGTGATGTGTTATCGCATGGGCAGAGTGGCCCCACCTAGCCTTATGTAGGGTTACCATATATAAGGCAGAGTTTATGGCCAGGTCGCTCCTGTGCTTTATTATGTAGCTAACCGCTGCTGTGTACGGCCTGTTAGCAGTGAGGAGGGTTCCCCACCAGGGATGGGATTCTCAGTGTGATTGTGGGGAGACGTCCTCAACAGAGATGCGATTATCAGTGTTATTGGATCTCATGCTCCGTGATGGAGGTACCAGAGATGAGAGCAATGTGCATAGATGAGAGTTTATTTGCATTATCTACCATGTGTATGTGTCATACTGCTGAGTCTAACCCTTTTGTACTCACAAGTTGTGAAGCTTACGTATTCGAGTCTAAATGTGTATCTCAGGGGATCAAAGATCGGGTTAGCAGTGGGGGACCGATGTCAGGGATGACGATTAGCTTGGGGATTCCTGCTCGTGACAATGTGTGGATTGCGGATCCTGGTATGATTCAGTGACTTAGTGGTGAGATCAATGTGTGTGTTCATATATGTTAGATCAGAGTTGATTACGTTGTGATTAAAGTTTTAAATCAGCAGTGTTTGCTTGTAATCATATGACTTATGTGTTATGCGTTATATGCGTTATTGTCATCTCTGTATTGTAAACGACGTGGCATTTTTGTGGATTTCGAGGGTGTTACACTAATGCATCATAAGTGATGCACCCAAATAATGACTACTAAAGTCTACAAGGTCATGATCCTGCGAATGAATAGTTTAGGCCGGAAAATCGGCTACCCAAACCCAACACAATAACCAAGACATACTGTTAGTCTCGAATCTACAATCTTCAACAATAAGGAAGACTAGATGCTTTCTGCCCGATAGATCAAAACCTATAAAAAGGTTAACAACTAAAGGGTAAACAACTAAAGTTGTTTAGTGAATTATAAGATTAATATAAATCACAATCACACAATAATCATGTTTATCCAACACGTATTTGCTATCAACCAAAAATATAAAGGCTAATGATGGCCAATGCCAAGTTAGAGTGGGATGAACTCATCCTCATTGAGGACTATTGGTGTCCCGCATCGAATACACGATCTATAAGAATTCACAACAATATGTCTCACCTCATAGGGCTACTGGATTTCTAAAATATAACACAATTGTACCTCATCTCACTGAGGACTATTAGCATTCTCAACATTTACCATTATCCTATGTTCCACTGTCACCGTCCGGCCTAGCCGAGTCAAGGTGGGGAACAAACTCAAAACTTGGAATCCACTACATTGCTTGACATAGTCTAGTCAAAGTGGGGATCCCAATGCACGTCATAGTAGCACGTTGTAATGCCTTTACATAGTCGTCTTACATAATCGACACATTACATTACCAAAGTACGTACTGCTAATGACTCAAAAGAAAAGGTGTTGGCAAACATGCTTGCAGCCCAACGTGTCATAATCATCGCCACGAAGGCAGCCCGTTGCCGTCCTCCCATGATATCAACATCACCGCTAGGATATAACTCCTGCTTGCAGCCCAACGTGTCAGATCATCATCTCCCGCAAGCCGCCCGTTGTCATCCTCACATGAGATAATCCCATCACAATCCAATAGTCATATACCTCATGCTCGTCTGATGTTCCCTATCATTGTCAGGAGTGGTATTGCCTCTAGCATAATACGAGGTTGTCTCTGTCATAATCGGGATACCTATCATAGTCGGGACTTTCGACAATTCAAGTACGTCGGCCATCTGGCATCCAAATGGGTCAGGAATAATCCATGGACATCAATTGGGTCCAAACCATATACCACAACAAATTTAGGTTCAAAATACCTCATGAGAATCTATAATGGTCCATAAGACCAATTAAAAGAAACCACCTATGTAGTTCTACTCACCGTTCTTCGTTAACGGTTCTAACATATCATCGGAGCCGTTTGATAATCTTTAATAAACCTACCGATTAAATAGTCCCTTATCATCATTCATAATCAATTAGATTGTCACGATGGGTGACCCAATATATAACTTGAAACTGTCATGCATATGTCTCAACTATTATAAATCAATCACATAAATGATTTGTCCAACCTACGAGGTCATCAAACATGATGCACAATAACATGTCCAATAAGGCTACAATGAATCCATCAATATAGCATATGAATATGTGTGATAAACTAACATGTTATTGTGCATGGTCACATATCATGTTATCAATAAAGGCGTAAACAACAATTAACATGTAATCCTTCTTCTACATTGGTCCTATAAATCACAGTGTTTGGCTAATTATAGCTTTGACGTCTCAATTTGACCCATAAATGCCCAAATAAGGCAAAAGCTTCTTCGAATAGGCTTCAATGATCCAATTCATCTAAATAAGGTTTACATAATAAATGTATATGACCCCAAAGCTTATTAAGTCCATAAAGTTCTCCAAATATCAGTTCGGGTAACAACGTGAGAGTTTCGGGTTCCGGTACCCAACGAACTCGGATTCATGTTCCAACTTTGGGAACAACTAGACTCTTACAATAGGAGTTGTAAACAAATGTTGGATCCCAACATAGAGGCTAAATGCTCTCAACAACTCTTAAACCCTTCCCAAATACCATTTGTTGGTACACCTTGTGTGACGATAGCAGTCTAAGTAGTATTAGCATTTTGTGTAAGTCATGTTAAAAAGTATTGAATATTAACAAGTGTTTGATATATGTTTTTATATATATGTTTGATAGTTATTGATTGTATGTTCGAACTTGATGTAATGTATTACAAGAAGTTCAAACATAAAGTTCAAATATAAATTCAAACATAAGTTAAGTTTAAACATAAGTTCAAATATAGGTTTAATATGTGAAAGTCGAATTTAGAGTAAATTCGAATTCACAAGTAAATAGCATTCGAATTTATGGCAGATTCGAATGTGAAATGGCAGATTCGAATGTGAATTATAGAGTAGATTCGAGAGTGTCAAGGGGACAAACTCGAATGGGCCTTGGGCCTGATTCGAGTTTGGCCCAAGGCAAACTCGAATGAGCCTCTATAATTAGGGATTAACTCGAATGATTAAGGGACTTTTGCAGAATTCGTGTGAGATTAAGCAAGAGGGAGATCTCGAGTTTATCAGTAATATTTGTGTGTTTTCGGAGAGAATCATCTCGTAGGTGCGTTCATCGTCGTCCGTACAGCGTTGTGATAGTCTCCGTGTTCCGTGTGAGAGTTGTATCCGTCAAGCCGTTAACGAGGATTCCGCACTCGTTGACGGTGTCGCGTCTAGATAGATCTGTGTAGTGCAAGACCTTACAAGTGGTATCAGAGCCAGATCTAACTCGAATACAATTGGACTTTAATTGGACTTAAATACTTAACTCGAATTTAATTCCAAATAAGTTTAAATTTGATTAGTTTCGAATTTACCTAAATTCAAAAGAATTAATTTAAATTTATTTCGAATTAAATTAATTAAGATTTAATACAATTATCTTTGAAACAATGTCAAATCTGCAACGGTTTCTTGAAATGGATCACGAGGTCGGAAAAGCAAATACTCCGCCTAAACTGATGAAACTTGAAGACTATTATTGGTGGAAGGATCGGTTTGCCGACTTTGTGCGATATGCGTATGTGGATCTGTATCGACGAGGGATACATTCCACCGACAGCTGAGATAGAGGGACGACAAAAGGTTGTCATGTATTCTAAAATGAAGGACAGAGACAAAAAGCTGTTTGAAGCAGAGACCCGCGCATACGCGATTATACGAATGGCGTTACCTCAGGACATACTGCACACTTTCCGAAATCAAAAGACATCGAAAGAGCTATGGGAGTCTTTGGAGAAGAGGTGTGAGGGTAACCCGAGGGTTCGGAGGAAGCGTATGGAGATGCTTAAACAACAGTTTGCGATCTTCAAGGCATTAAAGGATGAGAAGCTGGACGACACCATCACGCGTTTCTATCATCTGCTGACTGAGCTAGAAAGTCATGATATTGAGTATAGCGACACTGAAAAGAATAATAAGCTTCTGGATGCCTTACCAGCTAAATGGGCGATGTACGTGGCCATGATTAAGCTTGATGAGGATAAATACTATACTCAATCTCTGGAGGATGTGGTGGGAACGCTGCGGGCGTATCATTTTGAGTTACTGAAAGAAGAAATGGATTATGAACAAGTCCAAAATCCAGCAATGTATTTTGGAAAATCAAAACCTTCAGTGGCACCTGAAATGAAGACAGCTACAGCCTTTTTCACGGGAGAAACGGCGTCACCAGCTGAGCCAGAAGACGCACAAAGTAGAGCCTTCTTAGGGTTTGGTAGACCAGAAGAACAGCCACATCAGGCTACACCGGCATCAACATCTCAGGGCTATTCTAAGATGCCTATGAGTGCTAAATCGGCTGAAGACCATCTTAATCTGTTGGCTTCATTTGTGGCCGCATATGAAACTGCGTTCAAGGTAAAATCAACGATCCTGCACTCTGGGATGAGGATTACGATCAGGTCGATCCTGATGACCTTGAAGAGATGGATCTCCAATGGCAACTGGCCATGGTGACTCAACGGGTTAAGAGATTCATCAAACGGACAGGAAGAAATTTGAACATGAGTAACAACAGGATTGGCTTCGATAAGTCCAAAGTCAAATGCTACAACTGTCAAGGGTTAGGACACTTCGCCAGAGAGTGTCAGAGACCGAAGGTAGAGAATTACCAAGGGCAGAATCAGAACCATGGACAGTATCAGAACCAATCCCAACAGCGATATCTTCCGAGTACATCAACCAGTCAAGCCAACAGAGTTGGTCTGTTATCTAATGTCACATTAGACAGACAGCAGGACGGTACTTATGACTGGAATACACATCCCGAAACGAATGCTAGAGCCTTTATGGCTGAAGTGACTGAGAGTGGATGTGAAGGAGCAGAGCAGAGCACTGGGGACAGCAATCAACAAGAAAGCAGTCCTATGTGGGTGGAGAAGTCGGATGATCAGACGATTTTGGAGTTTGCCGCTCAGATGGCCAACGTCGAATCAGATCATGCAAAGGTAAGTCTGAAATTCTCTCTTTTCCATGAATTGTGTGTTTTATGTGCTACATCTAACGATAGGTTAAATTTAGTGCTAGAATCACATCATAATATCTCTGCTCAAAATGAATCTTTAAAATCAGATAATGCTAGCCTGATAGATATAAAGCAAGATCTTAGGGATAAGCTTAAGGCCGATGCACAAGACGTTATAGTTCTAAAGGACAAACTGAGCGAACAGTGCGTTAGGTTAGAACTCATGTATGAACATGTCGAGGCATTAACCAAGGAGCTGAAAACCAAAGACATAGAGCTAGCTGAGTCTAAGGTGAAGGTAGCTGAGGCAAATAGTAAGCTAGAAAAGTTCAGGAACTCAAGTCTTAACCTAGGAAAAATTTTAGATGCTCAACGCCAATCTAAAAAGCCTGTAGGTCTAGGATATCATGAGAGTCCTCCGCCTTTTAATGACAACTATGTGCCTCAACCTCAGGAGAAAACTGAGAAATCAGTAGACTTAGAGGACATACCTGAACCAGTGTCTGAACCTGTAAAGGAAAATACATCTAAGGTGACTGATGTTAATGTTAAGATTAAGAAAGTTAAGTTTTTGCCTTCCTCTAGTGATAAACCTGTAGGAAAACACAAAATTGATTTTAATGATCAGGATGATGAACCAGTCACTGTAGATGCACCAAAAGAACCAGACACTAGTGAGACACTTAAGTCAAAGGGCACACACAAGAAGTCTATTGACAAAATGTCTTGCTTTAGATGTCATGAAAGAGGGCACGTTGCTTCTAACTGTCCGCATAGAAAAGTCGATAATACACCTAAGACAGGGAAGATAGAACAAGCTAAGCCTTCTACAAGTGTTGCGAGCACTAGTAGTTCTCATAGTACCGAGAAAACTGTGCAAGCTACACCAAAACCGGCTGTGAAACAAATACCGGTGAAAAGTGGACCAAAAGAAGTGATTAGGACTAATTCACCGAATCGAGTCGTTAATCAATCTAGGTCTGGACCACAACAACAATATAGGAGCACAACACCTAGCAGAGCATACACTCCGGTTAGGTCACACACTCCTGTTAGACATCACACACCGGGTAGAGCTCAGGGATATCAATCTGAAATGAAGTATAATCGTAATTATTCAAGAGCTCCACAGCAAATGCCTACTCAAAGGCAAAGAGTGAACTTAACTCACTCGGCACCACAACAAACTCCGGTTCAAAGACCCAAGTCACCTGAAAAGAGAGATGGGTATTTGAAAGAGTTTAAGTATGTGGACGAGAATGGTATAACCAAGTCAGTTATGGCTTGGGTTCCCCGTGATAACTAACCTATTTTTTTTCATGTGCAGGAGATAACCACAGGTCTAAACAACAAATGGTTCGTCGACAGTGGGTGCTCCAAGCACATGACAAGGGAAAGAAGTCTACTTACAGACTTCACGGGAGGGAATCGGGGATTTGTATCATTCGCGGGCAATAAGGGAGGAACCATCACGGGTACTGGAGTGGTCACTAATGGGACGATTACATTGGATCAAGTTTATCACGTTGATAAACGGGTTCATAATCTCATTAGTGTATCTCAAATCTGTGATAGGAAGAATTCAGTGTTGTTCACTGATACTGAGGCGTTGGTGCTAAAACCGGGTTTCAAGATACCTGAAGAGTGGATTCTGATGAGGGCTCCAAGGAAGAACGAATTGTATATGCTCGACATGAACAAGCCTGAATCTTCGATGGGTCCAATCTGTTTGTTATCTAAAGCTTCGGAGACTGAGTCGGTTCTATGGCACAGACGCATGGCACACTTGCACCTGAGAAAGATGACTTATATTACGAAAAATGGGTTGGTGCAAGGTGTTCCTATGAAGAGTTTTCAGTTCGAGGATAAGTGTCTACCATACAAGAAGGGCAAACAACATAAGAAGGCACACAAGTCCAAGACTCAGAACTCCATTTCTACCACATTTGATTTGTTGCATATGGACCTCTTCGGACCAATCAACAAAAGGAGTATCGGTGGTAGTTGGTATTGTTTAGTTATCACTGACGATTACTCACGATTTTCTTGGGTTTTCTTTCTAGGTACAAAGGACGAGACGGCTTCCAAGCTCATCGGGTTCTTAGACCAAGTGGAGAATTCCTATGGAACAAGGGTTAAACGGCTTCGTAGTGATAATGGAACTGCATTTAAAAACACTGTATTTGGTGTATATTGCCTATCAAAGGGCATAGTGCATCAATTTAGTGCACCATATGAGCCACAACAAAATGGGGTGGCCGAACGAAAGAACAGGACATTGATTGAGGCTGCAAGGACTACGCTTTCGGATTCAAAGCTTCCTACCATGTTTTGGGGGGAGGCAGTGAATACCGCGTGCCATATTTTAAACCGGGTCCTTACAGTCAAATCTTTGAACAAAACCTGTTATGAAATTTTGAATAAACGGCCACCTAATTTAACTGGCTTCGAACCTTTTGGGGTACCATGTACTTTATTGCGAACAAAACATCAACCTAAGTTTGGTGAAAAGGCTGACGAAGGATACTTCGTAGGTTATGTGCCGAACTCACCAAACAAACGGGTTTTTAACAAAACTAATGGTACTGTAGAGATTGTGTATAACATTGAAGTCACAAGTTATACACATGAACCCTAAACAGGTCCGGAATGGATATTTGACTATGATAAACTGTTTGAGTCATTTAACATTCCTTTGGATGAAAATGCAGGTACCATTGAAAAGGACATGGCGACGTTGAATAAGAATGACGAATGTCATACCTTTCCGAGGACCACTTTTCAATCCACATCCGAGCCTACTTCAACTGAAGATGGATCTCCAGAGGTCACTGATTCAGAAGCACCGTCAACTGAGAATCAAACTCAGACAACTAATTCCAACTCTGAGGAAACTGTCCACGAGGAGGAAAATGTGGAATCTGAGGTTGTTCCCCCATTTGGTGAAATAGGATCAAATTTAGGAGATAATCTGAGAGTTGACGAGATAGAGACATCTAGGATCAACAAGAACCATCCTATAGAAAGCATCATAGGAAATCCTAATGAGGGTGTGAGGACTAGGAGTAGTTTAAATAACAACACTGTGTTGTTGTCGATGATAAATGACTCCGAGGCCTTTCATACCTGCCTCTATTCTTGTTTCATCTCGCAAGTAGAGCCGAAAAATGTGCAAATGGCACTAAAGGATAACTCCTGGGTTGAAGCGATGCAGGAAGAACTCTCTCAATTTAGGAAACTAGAAGTGTGGGAGTTAGTTCCATTACCTCGAGGGGAAATAGCAATAGGAACCAAATGGGTTTTTAAGTGTAAAAGAGACGATCGGGGTATAGTCACTCGCAACAAGGCTAGGTTAGTTGTAAAGGGTTTCAAGCAAGAGAAGGGAATCGATTACAATGAGGTGTTCGCGCCAGTAGCAAGGTTGGAAGCAATTCGTTTGTTTCTGGCTTTTGCTTCCTTCAAGGGCTTTAAGGTATATCAGCTAGACGTTAAGAGTGCTTTCCTCTATGGGAAAGTGAAGGAACTGGTGTATGTAGAACAGCCGCCCGGGTTTACAGATCCGAAATATCCAGACAGAGTATATCGATTAGATAAGGCTCTGTATGGATTGCATCAAGCACCGAGGGCGTGGTACGAGATTCTGTCCAATCATCTGTTAGAAAATGGGTTTGAAAGAGGTAGGATAGATAGTACGTTGTTCGTAAAGAGAAAGGGAGAACACTTCATCTTGGTACAAGTGTACGTCGATGATATCATCTTTGGATCATCAGACGAGCAAATGTGCAAGGATTTTGAGAAGGTGATGAAGTCAAAATTCGAGATGAGTGCGATGGGTGAGTTGAATTTCTTTTTGGGTCTACAAGTTGACCAGAAGAAGGAAGGGATGTTTATCCATCAGACGAAATATGTCTACGACATATTGGAGCGCTTTGGAATGGAAGGGACTAAACTGGCAGCTCATTTCAGCACGCCGATTCAAGTGAATCACAATCTCGGACCGGGTACTGAAAGTGATACCGATGTGGATCCGACGTTATATCGGGCCATGATTGGATCACTTATGTATTTAACTGCTTCAAGACCTGACATTATGTTTGCTGTATGTATTTGTGCTAGGTTTCAAGCTAATCCGAAAGAGATGCACATGAAAGCTGTGAAGCGGATTCTATGATACCTCAAGTCGAAACCGAAGCTGGGACTTTGGTATCAGGCGGAGGGAGATCTGGAATTGGAGGCATTCACGGATTCAGACTACGGAGGATGCAGCTTGGCCTGTAAGTCAACAACTGGAGGTTGTCAATTCCTTGGGGGGAGACTGGTTTCCTGGCAATGCAAGAAACAGACGTCGGTAGCCGTGTCAACGTGCGACGCCGAGTATGTTGCTGCTGGTAGTTGCTGTTCACAGGTTCTGTGGATACAACAACAATTGCAGGATTACGGTTTGGGTTACACTCAAACTCCTATTAGGATAGATAACCAATCTACAATTGCTATAACAAATAATCCAGTTAAACACAGTAAAACCAAGTACATAGACATAAGACATCATTTTATATGTGATTGTGCTGAAAAGAACTTAATCAAGCTGGTAAAAGTGGCAACGGATGATAATAATGCTGATTTATTTACCAAAGCCTTTGATAAGTCACGGTTTGAGTATTTGATTCAACTAAATGGAATGCGTAACCCAGAGTAGATTGACCTTAGTAGAATTTTTATTTCTTTTTCTTTCTTTTTATAGTAAGTTTAGTAGCTTAGGATAGTTTCCTTTTATAGTAAGTTAGTAGTTTATTTTATTTTCTTATTTTATTTATGAAAAACAAAAGAAAAAAGAGAGAAAACCATAAAAAGTTCAAAAAAAAAGAGAGTATCAGAAAAAGAGTTAAGTCTTAGATGCATAGGTTCAAAGTGACGAAAATTAGCACAGTCGTTACGAACTCTAAGTGTTTAAACTTTCACACATAATGCACCTTAAATCCTAAGTGTTGTACATTATCTAGATTGATATGTTGGTAGGCATTATACATATAGGGAATCTCAAGGCTAATGAAATACTCAAGAAAAAGTCAAACGTGTCACTGACTTAGATGTACGACCCATCAGTCTTAATTTTTATGTACAAGACATACAAACTTTGACTATAAATGAGGTATGCAAACTTTCTGGGGATGTATAGCAACATCAAATACATCTTAAAATGGAAAGCATAGAAAAATCATACTGAATTGAGAGTCAAAAACAAGTAACTCTGTTGTACGTAAGTACAGACCTGTGTCGGCTTCGACAGAATTGAAGGAGAATTTTGCATGATAAGTGTCGGCTTCGTGTGAAAGAAATTACAAGAAGAATAATTGAAAATACATTCCCAATATTGTAATTTAATTTTTTGTTGTATCGGTTATACATTTGATGATCCTTATTTTGGTCGTAGACGTTTATATACTTGAATTACTTTTTGATCGATATGTTATGAAATGATATTATTTTTGTTAAATTGAAATTTAAATAGAAAAACTATAACGAAGCAATTTAATAAATATTTATATTTGCATTAAATTTAAAAACTAATGAATGTGTTTATTTTGTCTAGAAAATATTGCATTTATGTAATTTAAAACAATAATAAAGTGTTGCAATAGATTGATAAAAGTGTTGCATTTACATAATCACAACATTTGATAAGTGTTGCATTTGATAAGTAAAGTGTTGCTATAAGTTGATAACAATAAATTAAAACTGTTGCTTTAGAGTATAAAATGTGTTGCATTTAAAAAGTGTTGCATTTATAAAATAATGGCAACACATTAAAAAGTGTTGTTTTAGAATATAAAAAGTGTTGCCTTTAAAAAGTGTTGCATTTATAAAATAATGGCAACACTTTTGAAAAGTGTCGCATTATCTAGCGAAAGTGTCGCTTTAGACCTAAGGCGACGTTGGCTAAGGTGGCACTACATAAAGTGTCGCATTAGGCCTATAGCAACATTTTTAAGGTCTAACACAACACTTTTCCCATGTTGCTTTAGGTTCATTTTGTTGTAGTGGAATGGGATATAGTCTGGATGTCACGAAGTCGTCGTCTATGAAAAGTGGGCTTAGTGGTCAATGGAGATATCTAGCTCATGTCTTCATGGTGTGTTTTGCGGCAAAGAAGGCCGGTTTTAACTATATTATGTCAAAGATCCAATCCGGGATGATTGCATTAGTCTACAATCAAAAGTTCAGCTTTTCGGAAATGTTCTTTACAGAGTTCGTTCATCAAATAACAGCTCCGGACCAACAAAGAATTCTGCTATATCCACGCTTCGTGATGATGCTAATCAGGCACTTCTTGCCAAATCTGCCACAGCTCAATGACATTCAGAGTGTTGCGGTCATCGATAAGAGAATATTTGCTGATTGTTCCTCTCATCGAGGAAGATTAGCTATTCCAGTCGAGGGACCATTGTTTAGTGCTGTAATCGATCCAAATTTTGTAGTCCCTGAAAATGCCAACTGGGCAGGGGAGGTGGAGGTTCCGCAGCAACAGCAACCACAGCAAGCGCGACCGCAGCAACCAAGGCCTCAACAACAACGAAGGAGGCAAAGGCCATCAGCGAGACAGATTCAGGCAGATAGGCCTTCTACAAGCCAAGCTCAAGAGCCGGAAGAGGCTGGGCCTTCGAGTGCACCACATGTATCTGTTCCGACATCTGATCCGACATATCAAACGCTGCAAGAGATTTGGGCAACCGGTCCGAATGCTAATGAGGAAATCACGGCTGAGCTTGTTGGAGTTTTATTGGAGCCTCCAGAAGGAGAAGTTGATTTGTTTAGACAAATTGATGAATATGAACCTGAGCCAGCAGGTGACGAAGAGTCCTCTTCAGAGACTGAATTGGAGGAAATGGAAGAAATTGAAGTGGAAAAACAAACAGAAGATCCGTCCATCCACATACGGACACATGGATCAAGATTAGTTGTGATAGAAGAAGGTGCTAGCAGAAGAAGAGCTTCAGGGGAGTCAGACGACTCAGATTATGAAGAAGAGGAGGTAGTACCTTTGGTACATCGACAAAGGGCCAAACGCCATAGGTTTATGCAGGGAGCTTCCTCGGCCTCTGCTTCTCAGCCAGAAATACCTCAACATCCACCCGTTCAAACAACCATACCACCACCACCACCTGTTCAACCATACATCCCCTCGCCAATCATTCCAACTCCCATACAATCCATACCATCCACATCATCCATCTTCACAGACAATCAGAGGTTTTCTGAGCTAAAAAGCAAAGTCGACTTCCAACAAGTCCAAATCTTTGGTCTGACCAAGGCTCTCAGTGAAATTCAAGCTCATATTGCAAAAATAGACAATGAAAATGCTGAGTTGAAGAGATCAGTTGGAAAAATGGAAGAAGAAAATCTAGAGCTGAAGACCTTTGTTGCTGATCAATCTTCAGAGATTCGATCAATGCGATCCCTCATTGAGCAGTTATTGCAAAATCTAAAGGCTCAGGGGGAGACAAGTTGTATGGATCAGGAGGAGCTGCCAAGGGGTGATGATGATGACGGCAATGATCCCAGTGCACAAAAAGATAATGAGCCAGTAGATTTTTCTGTTTCTCAGCATGCTGAGGTTCAGGGGGAGCCGAGCCAGTCGAGCCAGTTGGGAGCTGCAGGAGGTGAGGCTAGTTCCTCAAAAGTCACAGAGTCTGAGATACATGAAATGATTAAAGCGTTAATGGATATCGATGAAGACCCTCTAGACTTTGGTTTTGATTACGAGGACAAAATGGAAGAGTTAGAAGAAGGAGAATTTGTGCCCGAAGACGTAACCGATTGGAAATCTGATGACGAGGTTTATGTTGATGAAGATGACGAAGCAAGTGAAATCATTGTTCAACAAAACCTTATCACAGATACATATGTGTCAGAAGGAAATAATGTGATTAACATAGAAGTAGTCAAAGTTGCTTTAAATGTTGATTCATCAAGTGAAGAGCCTGCCAGAGAGCTTACGAACGAAGAAAAAAGAAAATTGTGGTTCAGGGCAGAGCAAAAGGAGTTGGAGCTGAAAAAGAAGATGCGTGTGTCGGGTGCTGGAGAGCTATCGGGAAATATTTTGAGCTGGTTCTTTGATCGAGAATTGCAGCTATTCATTATCAAACGAAAAGATGGTCTCCAGTATTTCAGAAGAACTCTGAAAGTCTTCAATTCCTTGCCAAAGATTGAAATAAAAGCGTTAGCATGGAAGGAGCTTATCAACATCGGCAACGACCCTTATGCTGAAATAATCACGAAGATCATCAGAAAAGAAGGGAGGTCTAGGAAGTTCGAGCGGCTCAATCCAAGGGTAGGGAAACGAGTAATGGACAATACTTGAATTGACCCTCTAACTGGTCGTCCGTGGATGAAAATTAAATACAAACCAGTTAGGTGTCTGAAGAAGGTTCCTCTCAAGCCAATGCCACAGGACGTAATGAAGAATCTCAATTGGTGGTATGTGGAAAGTGAGACAGGAGAAGCAGTGATGGAGGACTTAGAAGAAAAAGTAATTCTTAGAGTCTACGATCCGCTACACCTAGTGAACCTTTCCAAAGATGACCATGTAAGTGCTTCACGCTCATAAAATCTCAAGCGACGCACATATGGAAGGTGAGGCTAGAAAATATCAAAATGTAGTTAAAGTGTGTATTGAGCAAGGTTTGTATGCTGGCAGCAGTTTAAATAAACAAAGCTCTTAAACGAAATGTAAATAATTAGAAGCTATCGTCAAGGGGAGTCTCTTGGTACACCTTGTGTGACGATAGCAGTCTAAGTAGTATTAGCATTTTGTGTAAGTCATGTTAAAAAGTATTGAATATTAACAAGTGTTTGATATATGTTTTTATATATATGTTTGATAGTTATTGATTGTATGTTTGAACTTGATCTAATGTATTACAAGAAGTTCAAACATAAAGTTCAAAGATAAATTCAAACATAAGTTAAGTTTAAACATAAGTTCAAATATAGGTTTAATATGTGAAAGTCGAATTTAGAGTAAATTCGAATTCACAAGTAAATAGCATTCGAATTTATGGCAGATTCGAATGTGAAATGGCAGATTCGAATGTGAATTATAGAGTAGATTCGAGAGTGTCAAGGGGACAAACTCGAATGGGCCTTGGGCCTGATTCGAGTTTGGCCCAAGGCAAACTCGAATGAGCATCTATAATTAGGGATTAACTCGAATGATTAAGGGACTTTTGCAGAATTCGTGTGAGATTAAGCAAGAGGGAGTTCTCGAGTTTATCAGTAATATTTGTGTGTTTTCGGAGAGAATCATCTCGTAGGTGCGTTCGTTGTCGTCCGTACAGCGTTGTGATAGTCTCCGTGTTTCGTGTGAGATTTGTATCCGTCAAGCCATTAACGAGGATTCCGCACTCGTTGATGGTGTCGCGTCTAGATAGATCTCTGTAGTGCAAGACCTTACACCATTCGAGTTCCAAACTGAAATCCTTAATCCATTTCGGGGCTCTATGATACCCAAATGTGGAATTAAACTTTAGAACCCTTTAAACACTTAATTTAGAGGTGTCTTTCAGGTATTGGATTTAGCGTAGGCCCCGAAGCTAAAGTTGAAACATTTCGACAGAGGGGTTTGACTCGCCGAGTGGACCCAGACCTGCACTTCTCGCACCTACGGGTTTTACACCCGAATTTTCAAAACTCAATCAAACTCAAAACCAACACTTGAGACTGATCATACACCATATTTTAACACTTTTGAGCTTCCAAAACATTCCAAATGCAACCATTTGATCTATAGCTCAATTTGAGCCCTAATTGAGTTTCTAACTCAATCCAACCAAATCAACCAATATAGATATGTGTTATGGCTCCATTTCGATCAACTAACATACAACAACAACAACATATTTAATGATTGGAGCCATTTATGATCATTTAACATAAAACCCACTATAGGGTTACACTCCATCAATGGAGGAAATCAAGGATAAAATAGAGAATGAATATGAGAAATGATTATACCTCTTCTTACTAATTGGATTTGCAAGAATTTAGTTCCAATATTTGATTTTCACCACCAATCCCTACTTTCTTCTTTGTTTCTTCTTCTTTTTTTCACACAAATGCAAGTGTGTGTGTCTCAGGGTTTTTAGATAGGAAAAGTGGAAAGTTTGGCCTTTAGCCACTTCCAACCCTCCATCATTCCTGAAAATCACTTTACAACCCTCCCAAAATCATCTATTTTCATTATAAACTACATTGCCATAATTAGAAATATTTGAGGTAATTGCCAAAGACTTTCCATAACACTAACATTTGTTATGAAGCTCCGATAATTACTTAGTCTATTAATAACATCTTTTAACATTATATTATTCAAGTCCCAATAATACCAAATGTCATAAATTCTTGTCAATTAACTCATAATATTGCACTTAAGTTCACAATTATAATCGTTTAACAAGGTTAATTACCTCTTTAGTTAATATTAATATTATCTTCAATTAACTTTCATTATTCCAATAATTATATTAACCCAACATTATTAAGAATATAATTACCTCTTAATTATTTGGGGTGTTACACTTGTAAACAACTAGCTAGGTTATATATAGTTGGTGGTTTGTTACTTTGGTATATTAGTTACTTTAGTTTGTTATATAAACTTATAAGTTTACTAATATACTTACATATTTATTTTGTAGTCGGATAATATAAATGTTTTGATTAGAAACCAAAGGTTTAGAGAGCCACTTTCAGATATGATAAAATCGTTTTCGGTTCAAAATGACAATGGAAATGAGGAGGCTCAAGATCACGATATGGGGAACGAGGAGAATGAAGACGACGAAGATAATGACGAGTAACTAGTTAAATTAATGTGTAACAAACAATTAAAACGGAGATTTATGGATTTTGTAATTGAAGTATGTTTTATATATATGATTTTTGTACATTAATGTTTCCCAGGCTTTTGTGTAACCTGCAAACAGGTTTATTGTTTTAAAAAAAATCACGAAATAGCGGTGACACTATTAGCGGCGACATTTTGATCAATAGCAACAACATAAAAGCGGCAACATGTCGCCGCTAAAGGCAATAACAGCGACAATTTAAGGCTTTGGCAAATTTGCGGCGACATATGTCGTCCCTGTTAACATTAATTCTTATAATGAATGTTTTAAAAGTATAATAATATATATCGTACGGTATAAATATATTTTTCATCATGGAACAAGTATAAATTACTATAATACATGCTATACATATATACCCTTTCTAATTAGTGGGTAAAAACATATATGTTGAATCAGAATGGGTATAAACAGAATATAAAATTATATAATTAAAACAATTAATCTTTTCTGAATAAAATGATTTTAAAGTTTGTTATAGCCTTTTGAAAACTATATCAGATAATAGTTGTAGTAAAAGAAATGTTGTCGAAAATTTAGTGTTTGGTTTAGCTTCTGCTGTTTGTCATCACAATTATCAAATAATCTGTTTTTAAAGTGTTAGGATTTGCATTTTAATTTGTAAAATGATCAAATAATAATTTATTAAGCTAATAAGCTACATTTTTTTACTTATGAAAAAGTGTGGTAGGATTAATTTTAAACACAAATAATCACTTATTAATAAATGCAATTCAAACAATTTAAGCTCACTATAACGCAAAACCAAACACTTTCTAAGTCTCAAAACTATTTTTTTATATGAAAAACCAATTAACTTTTTTTAAAAACCAGACAATTAAGTTATTTTTTAATTATCTTTTGCATGATAAACTCTTAAGTTACAACTTAATTATCTTTTGCATGATAAATCCTTAAGTTATGACTGATAACCCGGTAAAAAGGTAAAATAGGTTTTAAAGGGTGGTTTACTTGAAAAACAAATTAAAACTGACCTGTCGTTTTATATTTATATCCCTTCGCCCCTTCGGTCATAGCAACCTAATTGTATAAGAGAAGCAGTATAGTAGTATGAGCACGAGCAATGAGAGATTGGAATCCATGGATCACTGAAGAATATCAATCTTTAATCAATCTTCGATTGTTTTTTACGACAAGCATCAGCTGCTACATAGTTTCTGATGACAAATATATAACCGAATGATTAAAGCGTTTGTTAGTCAAACAAGAGAAGAATACAATACAATTTAATCAATAGAAAACATAACCATAGCCTTATATATTGACTACAAAACCCTAGAATGTGAAACCCTAAAAGCCCAATGGGCTCAATATTATTATTACATTAATATCCCCCTCAAACTCACAATGTCACAACAATGAACATTGAGAGTTTGTCCGACAAAAAACGAAAACGAGAAGCAGATTGCGCCTTAGTAAAAATGTCAACAACTTGTAAAGCGGAAGGAATAAACGGCAAAGAATCGTTCTCATCTGAAGATGATGGCGAGTGAAGGGACAATCAACCTCAATGTGTTTCGTCCGTTCATGAAAAACTGAATTACGAGCAATCTGTACAGCACTTTTGTTGTCACAGTGTATCGTGGTAGACTGAGATAATCAAACACTCATGTCAGTAAGTAACCAGCATAGCCAAACAACCTCACTAGTAGTAGCAGCCACAGCCTGATACTCGGCTTCAGTAGAAGAGCGAGAAACAACATCCTGCTTCTTACTCTTCCATGAAACAAGTGAATCTCCAAGAAAGACGCAAAAGCCAGTAGTGGACGTACGATCAATAGGATCCCCAGCCCAATCAGCATCACGGTAAGCACGTAGGTCAAAAGTAGATGACGAAGGAAACACAAGCGTCTAGAACTGAGTGCCCCTTAGATATCTCAGAATGCGAAGGATCGCCCCCCAGTGTGCAGTCGTTGGAGCAGCCACAAATTGACTAACAATATGGACAGCATGAGCAATATCAGGTCTGGTGCCCGTGAGATAAACCAAACTACCCACAATGGTATGATACAGAGTCGGATCATCAAGAGGAACACTATCAGTAGGAGCATAACAAGCATTAGTTTCCAAGGGAGTATACACAGTCTTATTGTCAGATAGTCGAGCACGTTCAAACAAATCCGAAATGTACTTAGACTGAGACAAAAGATATCCGTTGTCAGAGTGAGCACCCTCTATTCCCAGGAAATAACGAAGCAACCCCAAGTCCTTCATAGCAAAATGATGAGCTAAATCACGCTTCAAGGACTCAATACCGGCATAATCATCACCAGTAATAATCATATCAACAACATACAAAGACAATATCATCTGTCCTGCACTCGTACATTTAACAAACAAAGCAGAGTCATGGTCTCCGAACGAAAACCAAGAGATGTGATTACTGAGGAAAACTTTTCAAACCAAGCACAAGGAGCTTGTTTGAGACCATATAAAGCTTTGCGCAGACGACATACTTCTTCGGGCTTGTGAGCAACGCCAAGAGAAGGTGTCATATAAACCTCCTCATGCAAATCACCATTCAAGAAAGCATTCTTAACATTCATCTGAGAAATCTTCCACTTACGAATAGAGGCTACTGCAACAATGTACAAACAGTAATCATTTTGGCTACAGGGGCAAAAGTCTCCTCATAATTCATATCATATTCTTGTGAATATCCCTTAGCAACAAGACGGGCTTTATACCGTTCAACAGACCCATCAGAATTAGTCTTAATTTTATACACCCAACGAGAGCCAATAGTATGCTTTCCAGATGGCAGCGGAACCAAATCTCACGTATGAGTCTGATGAAGGGCAGTCAATTCCTCAGCCATATCATTCTGGCAAAGGGGATAAGAAACAGCTTCTCTAAAAGAGTTGGGTTCAGACAGACTATGAATTTTAGCAATGAAAGAAGCGAACGAAGTAGAGTACGACGAGTAAGCAAAATTAGGGAGTTTAGTGGACTTACGAGGGTGAGTTGACTTGCGTACAGTAGGGACCTCTGCATTCTCAACTAGCGATGGAATGGACGTAGACATGGCATGAGTTACAGGTGTCTCTGAAACAGAGTTATCCAATGTTGTATGCATCTCAATTATCAGTATATCAGAATTGTTGATTTGGATATCAGAAGTGGTATTATCAGTGTCATCATTAAAATGATCAATAGAAAGGATATCAGATCATGTCATGTCATGAGACTGAGCGGGAATCAAATTGAAATGAATATGTTCCAAGAAAGTGACATGACGCGAGACGTAGAGCTTTTGACTCACTAGATCAAAACAACGATAGCCCTTCTGACTAATCCCATATCCCAAAAAGACACACAAAGCAGATCGACCTGACAATTTATTACGTTCCACATAAGGACGAAGAACAAAACAAGCACAACCGAAAACACGTAAGGAAGTATAATCAGGTTTATGACCATAAAGCTTTTCAAAAGGAGAGAGACCAGAATTATGAGCAGTAGGAATTCGATTAATGACATAGACAGCAGTGTGAATTGCTTCACCCAAAAACATAACTCGGTACCTTAGAAGACAATAACAAGGAATGAGCAGTCTCAACAAGATGACGATGTTTTCTTTCGGCAACGTCATTTCGTTGAGGAGTGTCAGTACACGAAGTTTGGTACAATGTCCCATCAGATGCAAGTAACTGTGTGAAGTCATTAGATGTATATTCTCCCCCTAAATCATATCTTAAACATTTGATAACAGCAGAGTGTTGGGTTTTAACAAGAGACCGAAGCTCACTATAAATAGAATAGAAATCAGATCTGTGTTTCATAAGATAGACCCAAGTATATCAAGTATAGTCATCAATGAACGAGACAAAACATTTGGAACCTCCCTTAGAAGAAACATGATAGGGTCCCCATACATCAGAGTGAATAAGATCAAAAGGTGCGAAAGAATGAAAGGTACTTTTATTAAAAGCTAAAGCAGAAAATTTTACAAGTTTACAACCTCTACAGTTTGATATATCAGATTTGCTCAATTGACCGAAAGCACCTGTAGAGGTTAAGAACTATAGACGAGATGCAGACACATAACCTAAACGGAAATGCCATAAATAAAAATCATATGACAAACGACTCAAATGAAAAGAAGATAAATCAACACCTGAAGCAGCAACATCAGATACCCTAAGATCATCCACAACATAGAGCTCACCTAGCCTACGGCCTGTCCCGATCACTGTCTGAGAACGTGGGTCTTGCACACAACAAGTATTATCAGAAAAGAAAACCCAATAACCAGATTTACACAATTGACTGACCGATGCAAGATTTAAGGCAAGTTTAGGAACATATTAAACATTAAGAATTGACACATGAGGTGTGACAACAGAACCAACACCTTCCAATGGCATAGGTGTTCCACTAACAATGATAATAGACATATGTGAACCAGGAGATAGAGAAACAAATGAAGATAAATGTGGAGACATGTGATGAGATGCACCAGAATCTAATATCCATAAGGATGAAGGAATACTTAAGTTATTAGCTGAAGACAAACCTGATGGAGAGGCTGACATGGATGACAAGGCATGAAATCATTTGAACTACCAAATGATCCAATTCAACCATTGTGACCTCAAATTAAACCACAATCAAAGAACCTTAGCTCAATCAACAAACCATTAACAATGAACTGCAACCAAAATCCTTATCTATAATCAACGAGCCAATGAAGGAAATAAACCGACAAAGAGTGGCAAAAATATCCACAAACAAAGCCTAATACCAACCAAATATCCAAACAATTTCAACCTCCAACCCTAGCGAAAACACAAACTTGAAAACTCACAAATGAGTACCCTATGAAATAAACAATGTCATGCAGCCTACTTCTACTTGCAATAACCCTTAGTAGTAAAATCAAATCAAGGATCCCAACGGTCCGATCGAATACCAATTAGTTGAAAACCTACATCCAAAAAATCGCAACGATCCAATGGTGAACGAATGCACAATGTCAATTTTGTCAACGCAGTTCTAATTTGATTAACCAGCCAACTTCGATGACCACTAGGGCTCAGTAAAAGTTTTTAATCAACGATCCCAACGGTCAAAGTGTAGATCAAAGTGGTCTAGACCTACAGTACAAAAATAACAACAATCCAACGGTGGACGAATCGATAAGGTTGTTTTTCCCACAACAACTCAAATCTGACTGAATGTACAAAAAGAAAACAACCAAATTCAACGACTAATAAATCAACATAGAAAGCTTCAATAAAAAATCCCAACGGTCAAACTGACTATTTATGTGTTGCGAAACTACTCGTCAAAAATCATGACAATCCAACGGTGAACGAAGCAATAATGTTGTTTTTCCCACAGCTATGCAAATCTGGCCGAAAATGTTTAAAGAAAACGACAAACCAAGAAATCAACAAATCAACAATTTGTGCTAATGACGGCAATGGAGACGTTACCGAATCCTTAGACGAAATGAATCGATAACTCTGATACCATGATGAAAAATATATAACCGAATGATTAAAGGGTTAATTATGCAAACAAGAGAAGAATAAAATACAATTTAATCAATAGAAAACATAACCATAGCCCTATATATAGACTACAAAACCCTAGAATGTGAAATCCTAAAAGTCCAATGAGCCCAATATTATTATTACACTAATAGTTTCTACACTGTTTATGTAACAACCTAGTCTTAACCGAACGTATAATTTTTGTATTTGATCTAATAATGTAATTTAATTACATTATTTGTTTCGTAATATAATTAAGTAATGAAATTATGTGTTATAAATTTATCATAAGTAACAAAGATTAAAGAATTAAATCCTGATATAACTCTGGTGGTGGAAAAATCTGCTTGATAAGACAACAGAACCTGTGAGTTATAGATATTCAGTTTTACATGCTAGATTCCGGTGCAGACATATTGTGTGTGATAGTTTACTTTGGCATTCATACATGCTCAGCTGGATTGTGAGTTGTGCTCACCATGGTTCGATGATGCCCTGTGGATCATGATGGCTATTTGACTTATCATTCTGCATAACATTGTACTTACAATTCAGTTCAGTTAATTGTTATCAGTTAAGATTGCTATCATGACCTTGATTATATATGCTTTCATTATTTCTCGCATATTTGATATATTGATTCAGCTTAGCATGATTAGCCTTATCGGTATATTGTTCTATACTTTGCTATGTCACCAGTTCTATTGAACTTGGTATTGATTTCTCTGATACTCTCCCCACGACGACTGCTGGTAGCTAGCCCAGTATAAGTGGATAGCTTCCACTAAAAGCGTGAGCATGGCCTGGACATCATCCAACTCTATGACTACTATGTCTCAATCATTAGTGGTTGTAGCGGCAGTCAAGACATACCACGCTAGACCCCATGATCCGCTTGATACAATGCATGTAATCTGAAAATCTATATTCTCACTAAGTATTGCTTATAGTTGTTGTTTAACCATTTTACAGGAAAAGATAAAGGAAAGGCACCTGCTGGACCTAGTTCTTAGGTCTTTCAAGAATCAAGTTGAAGTTTTCCATAGACCACTACTCAACAAACTTTCGGTACCGATGTCTAATGATAATGGTGGTGGTCTGGGTAGATTTGATTTGATTGTATGATGACATGAATTAGATTAGCCTTGTACCCTTTATAAGTTTAATTTGAAATCTGTAACTCGTATTAAAAATTGTATTAAACTTAATCCTAATAGTTGTACTGTAATTTGAAATTCCGCAACTTAATTACTCTATGTTAGTTATGATTGATATCGTGTTGCAAGATGTGGGACCTAGACGCTGATGACTGCCCCGTAAGGGGTGGTCTTCACAGTTTAAGCTATATAATCGAAATGATTTTATATGAGAACTTCTCTTTCTCACATCAATACTACTTCTGTAATCAATTATCCTTCAAGTTTCTTAATCGATAGGCATATAAGAATTGGACAGTTTTTTCCTACACTATTGGCATCCACTAATATTTCTACGCTATTTTTTTTAGTTTATGCATTTATTTTTGGCCATTTTGTTTCTCCAATGTATTTTAGTATTTTTGCAATACCTACCTTTAGGTTTCTAGTTTTTTACTGTTGGGAAAATTACATCAAATAGCTCTGAACTTTGACTTTGTACACATTTATGTAGTGAACTTTTTTTTGTGCACATTTGGTAGTCAAAGTTTTAAAATTTTTCCAATTTGGTAGTTGGCGTACCTTTTAATCGGTTGCTTCCGGTTTCGATGCCTACATGGACAATTTTTTAATGACGTGGCTACCCGTTTTTATATTATACCCAGTTTTATCTACGTGGCAACCCGTTTTTAAAATCACCCGCGTTTATAACGCCGTATGAAATTAAGAAGTCACCCGAGTTTATAACGTCATTTTTTAAGAAACTCGGTTATAAACCCGGGTGATTTTAAAAAAGGGTTGCCACGTAGATAAAACCGGGTATAATATAAAAACGGTAGCCACGTCATTAAAAAATTATCCACGTAGGCATCGAAACCGGAAGCAACCGGTTAAAAAGGTACGCCAACTATCAAATTGGAACAATTTTGAAACTTTGACTACCAAATTTGCACAAAAAAAGTTCACTACATAAATGTGTACAAAGTCGAAAGTTCAGAGCTATTTGATATCATTTTCCCTTTACTGTTTTGTTTAGGTTAATTTCTGCATTGTTTTTAGTTTTCGGCACTAGTTTGCATCGATTAACTTGTAGTTTCTACACCAATTGTATTGTGTGCTCTATTGTTTATTTTCATCCTGATGAACTAAGCTAGTTCCAAAGCTAGAATGTCCGTTCATGAATCAATATAATAAATTAATGGGTTTATTATGAAAAAAAAGTAACATGTATTTACTTTTTTTGTGTTTTCGTCACTCCATATTATTATTTTTCATAAAAAGTTCTCAATTTAATTATTTTATTTTTGATTTAATCAAATTTGGAAATCAGGGATTATTATGAATTGTTAGGCACAAAAAGGCCTCAGTCAAATCTGTTCTACATCTGAGGGGGAGATTTTATAATCAAACCTGTTGATGCATTTGAAGGTTGAATTTAAGGCCTGTTATATGCCTTATTGAAACCTGAAAATGATTTGCAATATCAGTCTAAAGCTGTTCTATATGTTGCATGTGTTGCAACTTAGACAGTTTGTCCAAGCTGCTCTGTCTGCTGAACAGGCTGGACATAAACTGTCTACGCTGCTCTACACTGTTGAGCAGCTTGGGCGTTTTTAAAGTGTTCTGTTCTTTGTGAACAGAACGTGTTCTTTGTGAACAGGCTAAACACTTTATGGAATATGTTTCCAAGTCATCATGTATTGTTTTTTGACTACAAGATCAGTTTACAAAGTCGAAGACAAAGTGGAAAACAGAACTGCTCAGCCTGCCCACGCTGTTCTGTAACATGAAGACAAAAGGTTATTTGAAAAAGGGTGACAGACCTTTTTCTTATATCAAAATAGGCCTTTACAAGGAAGAAAGACGCAAAGTTGACATTCCTAAATTAGTTAAAGGCAATGCAACAGTAGACAAAGTAAAAAGACAAAAGTTCTGCACATGTGAAGACAAGTCTGCTTTTCAGAAAAGTGCAGAAAAGGTTATGTTGTCTTTTCAACAAGACTTCTCTTTTTTCATTCCGTCCAATGAAGATGTTTCTCTTAGATCCTCTAAGTGAGTATAAAAGGAAGCTTCCAAGGTCAGAAAGAAGTGTGAAGAAAGCTAAGTGCTGAAACCCAAGAGTGAACGTGCAAGTGTGATTTTCATGCATGCAAACCTTCTGTGTAAACCAGCATCTGTGTGTATAAGCTGTTTTACATAAGCCGTTCCTTTAAGTCTTGTAAACACAGTGAGTGCTTCTTAGTGAGTGTATTCATTGTATACTAGTTTGAGTCTGTCTTAGACTAGTAAGCATACTGTTGTATCTGTCATCTCAGCTTGAACTATTCCGCATTCAAGCTTGTTTGTAATTAACAAATTGTTGATAATACATACAAACATTGAGAAAAGAGTGTCTAGTTTTTAAATTGCTGTATTCACCCCCCTCTACAGCTTATAACTATATACTTTGGGAACCTCTCGGGACCTACAACTGTTATCAGAGCAGTTTAGAGTGTGTGTCATTCTAGATCTCTCATTCTCCCAAGTTTCCATGGACAACAGTGCTGCAATTTCTTCTTACTATGACAATGGCTCTATGGGCAAACCTCCCAAATTTAATCATCAAAACTTCTCTGGTTGGAAGTGCAGAATGATGCTCTATTTAGAGAATCTGGATGTACAACTGCCAGAGATAGTGATGGAGGGTCCCTATGTGCCAACCTCTGTTACTACCATAACTCCAGCAGTTGAAGGAATCAGGAGCCTTTGAGAAAGCTAAAGCTCAATGGTCCGATGAAGACAAGAGATTGGGTGGCTCTTGATGGCAAAGGCCAGAAACAACCTGTTATGTCTCTCCCGGAGATGTGTTCCAAGCAGGTTGAAAAATAAGACAGCAAAAGGAGATGGCGGGATACTTTTGTGTACCGTCTATGAGGGACCCACAATCACACTGGACACAGGATCAACAATCTTGTTAGACAGTATGAACTTTTCTTTGCTAAACCAAAGGAGACTCTCACTGAAACCTACACCAGGTTTACTGCCTTAGTGAATGATCTCAAAGCTGTTGGGATCACTAAGGACAGTCTTACCCTGGTGAATAAATTTCTGGACATTTTACCTGAAGAGTGGAACTACTTTTCAACAATCCTAAGGAACTCAGGTACTATCAGAAGTATGGATCTGGTCAATCTGTATGGATCCTTACTGAATGATGAACAGTCAAAGCAACAAAAGAGAAATGCCTTGGAAATGTCCAAAAGAGGTGCAGCCTTTGTGGCTAATGTGAGACAGCCTGTAAATCAGGTGAGTGATGTGTTCATTCAACCTGATCAACAGGATGATGAAAAGG
>JAANYP010003051.1:184762-216089 GCA_020465985.1 Centrapalus pauciflorus
AAGAACAAATGCTGATCTGAACTGGCTATGGCACAGAAGACTGTCACATCTGAACTTCAAGAACATCAACAAACTCTGTAAGAAAGAGTTGGTGACAGGTTTGCCTTCTATGACTTTTGCTAAGGATAGACTATGCACAGCTTGTGAGAAAGGCAAGCAGAGAAAAACATCTTTTAAATCCAAACATAATTTTTCTATTGATACTCCACTCTTCTTAATCCACATGGACTTGTTTGGACCTGTTAATGTCCCAAGTCTAGGAGGAAGAAGATACACTCTAGTAATGGTTGATGAGTTCTCCAGGTACACATGGGTGATTTTTCTAAAGAGCAAAGGAGAGGCTACTAGAGAAATTATTGGATTTGTCAAAAAGATGGAAATGCTGAACTCTGCCCGAGTAAACACTTAGAAGTGATCATGGTACTGATTCAGAAACAGTACTTCTTGAAGACTTCTGTAAGAGAAAGGAATCACTCAAAACTTTTCAGCAGTAAGAACTCCTCAACAAAAATGTAGAGTTGCTGAAAGGAGAAACCGGAAACTCTCATTGAACGCTGCCAGAACCATGCTGTGTGCATCAGGGTTTACCTTCATCATTTTGGGCTGAAGTTGTTAACACTGCCTGCTTCACCCAAAACAGATCCTTAGTGGTGAAAAGATTCAACAAGACTCCCTATGAGCTGCTCAAAGGGAGGAAGCCAAATGTCAGTTATTTCCATGTGTTTGGATGTCTCTGTTTCATTCTGAATCAAAGGGACCAGCTGTCAAAGTTTGAACCTAAAGCTGATGAAGGAGTGTTTGTTGGCTACTCTGCTATCTCCAAAGCCTACAGAGTATACAACAACAAAAGAAAGGTGATAGATGAATCTATCAATGTCACCTTTGAAGAGTCCAAGAATGCCTCCACTAAAGCTGTTCCTGAATCAGCTTCAGGAGAACTTAACTTTGATGATCTGATGCATTCAAAACAATGAAAGAGGACTCAAAAGCTTCCACTACACCCAGTGTGGAACTGTTTAACATGATGGACATCTGATGAATAGTCATACACCCTGTGGAATAAATGTACTGACTTATACATAAACGCATGTCCAGGAACCTATCAATGCGATTTCCCCAGGTCTTCTTGCTGGATATGTTCACATGGTCAGACATGTTCAACAAGTGAACAGGCTCAAGGCAACAGTGTGTCTGAAAATCTTGAGAGCTGTTCAACAGGACCTGCTGAAGATGTTAACAACTCAGGTAAATCATCATTGAAAATGATCCTAAGTGGATCAGGTGTCACCCCAATGATCAAATAATTGGTGACATCAACAAAGGGATACAAACACGGTGGGACAGCTTAGGGAATTTTTGTATGTTCTCTAGTTTTGTTTCACTGATGGAGCCAAAGAAGGTTGATGAAGCACTAAAAGATGCCAATTGGATAACTGCCATGCAAGAAGAGCTCAATCAAGTTTTGAGAGAACAATGTATGGAAGCTGTCTGCTCTAAGGTAAAAACTATAAATTGGCACAAATGGTTTCAGGAATAAAATGAGAGCAAGTCATGTCATTAAATAAGGCAAACTGGGTTGCTCAGGGCTACAGACAGGAGAAGGAATTGATTATGAATAAACATTTTGCCTCCTGTGGCCAGGCTAGAAGCAATTCGTTGTATCTACCTACGCTGCTCATAAGAGCATTAAGGTATTTCAAATGGATGTGAAGAGTGGCATTTTTGAAATGGGGAAGCTGCAAGAAGAAGTTTATGTCAAGCAGCCTCCAGGTTTTGAAAATGAACAACATCCAGGTTTTGTCTATAAGTTGGACAAAGCTCTCTATGGTCTCAAACAAGCCCCTAGAGCCTGGTATGACACTCTTACTGAGTTCCTTATGAGCAATGGGTATTCCAGAGGTAAAGTGGATACTACATTGTTCATAAAGAAGGTGAAGTCTGACATTATGCTTGTTCAAATTTATGTGGATGACATAATATTTGGTTCTACTAATGAGCAGCTATGCAAGAATTTCTCATTACTCATGAAATCTAAGTATGAAATGAGTATGATGGGAGAACTAACTTTCTTTTTAGGATTACAGGTTAAACAAACCTCAACTGGAATTTTTATAAATCAAAGAAAGTACACTTTAGATCTATTGAAAAAGTTCAAATTTGATCAAAGTTCTCCTATTAAAACCCCAATGGCAACCAATGTAAAATTGGATGCTGATGCCAGTGGCAAAGCTGTTTCAGTAACAGCTTACAGAGGCATGATTGGGAGCTTGCTATACTTAACTGCTAGTAGACCTGATATTATGTTTGCCACCTGTCTTTGTGCTAGGTTCCAAGCTGATCCAAAGGAATCTCATCTAGCTGCTGTTAAAAGAATCTTCAGATACCTGAAGGGTACACCAGGTTTAGGGTCTTTGGTATCCCAAAGACTCAAGCCTTGAACTAACAGGCTATTCAGATTCTGATTTTGCAGGCTGCAGGTTAGATAGGAAAAGCACAACAGGTGGATGTCAACTCCTTGGTGGAAAGTTGATCAGTTGGAGTAGCAAGAAGCAGAACTCAGTGTCCACTTCTACTGCTGAAGCTGAGTACATTGCTGCTGGAAGCTGCTGTGGGCAGATTCTGTGGATGCAGCATCAGCTTGAAGACTATGGCCTTGTGTATAGGAAAACTCCTATTCTGTGTGATAATACAAGTGCCATAGCCATCTCCAACAATCCAGTATTTCATTCAAGAACAAAGCATATTGAAGTCAGACATCACTTCATCAGAGATCACATTCAGAAAGGTAATGTGGAGGTAAGTTTTATTTCCACAAATGAACAGCTTGCAGACATTTTCACCAAACCTCTGGATGAAACAAGGTTTAATTACCTTGTCAGCAAGCTGGGCATGTTAAACAAGAGTGACTAAGTGTTTCTCAAAGGTCTAAGAATTTGTGTGTTTCACACTGCTCAAGTTTCTCTGAACAGCTTAGGCAGAACAGGTTATACATGTTCTGTACTTAGTCATTTGTCTGAAAAACTTGAACAGCTTGAGCATACAACAGGCTGAACAAAATCAGTTTATTCGTCCAGCCTGCTCTGGTGGTCCAATCTTCACCCTGTTCACTTCTTCACACTGTCTTACAAGCCATTGTCTTGTAACCTGTTCAACTATTGAACACAACCTGCTCTTACAAAAGAGAGCAGGCTGAAGGCACAGTTTGAGGAATGAACAGCTTGAAGACTGAACAGCGTGTGTTGACCCAACTTATCACAAGTTTGACCAACAGCTTGGACCAACAGTTTTAATTACCTTTCTTCAAACTTAAGTTACTTAATTTATGTTTTATTTAACTTAATTACTGCGGATAATGTGGGTTACGTGTGTTAGTGATTAAAAAGGTCAAGTGGTCTGACAAATGTTTCTGACATGGACAACCGTTCCGTTTTCCGTTAACTAACATTTCAAATCGAACCGCCCAAACCTTCTCTCTCATACACACTCACATTCAAATCCTATAAATACCAAACCACTGTTTCATCTTCGTCTTCCTCATCATTTCCAGAAATCCTCAAGAACCCTAAAAATCGACTAAGTGTCCTCTGCTTCTTCAAACCTTAAGAATTCCCAAATGGCTCACAGACCTAATCCCTTTCTTCCAGTGTTCGTTGGTGATGATGTTGTCAAACATTCATCAGTCACCACAATGCTGACCATCAAACCCACAAACTACGTAGCAAACCTCACTATTCCCAAAAACTATGTGGGAAAAGGCTACGATCAGATGGTGGAATTTCTGCAAGTTCATCCGTTGAACTATGCAATGACTGCAACTCCTGGTGTCCTGTACCAGGAGATGGTGTATGAGTTCTGGTACACCTGTTCCTACAACCCCAACACCAAAGTCATCAAGGGGACAATTCTCAATGGGACTCAGACCATTGAGATAACTGCTGATCTGCTCAGAGAGGTGCTTCATCTACCAATTGCTGAGACCTATGACAAGTTCCAAGCTGAGGATGCACAAATGGGCAATCTGCTACGCTTTTGTGGTGTAGCAGAACCCAAACTTGGAGCAACACTGTTTAGGAAGGACCTCTCTCCTACCTATAGCTTTCTATTCGCCTCAGTGGTGATGTGTTTTGGAAGCAAAGTTGGTTCATTTGACCAACTCAGCAGAGATGAAGTTCCAATAGCCTTACAGCTAGTGGATGGGACTACCCTTGATATGGGTAAGTGGATTTTTGTGAACTTGAGGAACCTGGTGCAGCAAGAGTCAAGACCAGCTGCTGTCCGTTATCCCAGGTTTCTGAGCCTCATTTTCAGACATGTTTGTGGTGAGCAATTATACAACTCTCAGCCTTTACTTAAGTCTGCTGCATTCCCTGTCATAGGGAATAGAGTTTTCTATACCCCAGTTCTACCTAATGAGCCTCCTCTATCCACACCAATGAGGAGGTTGTTAGGTTTGGTGGAAGGACCCTCTGCTGTGAGGGTGGATCCAGAAGCTGCTGCTCCCACCAGAAAATCCAAAGCCAGGTCCAAACTTGTAAAGAGGACCCTGGCAACTGCTGAAGCTGGGCCTGTGAAAAAGAAGGCCAAAACAGTTCAGTCTGAGTCTGTTCCTTTAGCCTCTGTGGCTGAGGAGGAGCAGATTCCTCACCCTGGTTCATTTGTTGAGCCTGAAGCCTTAGTGGCTGGTGCCTCTGTGGCACAAGAGACCATGGAACAGGTTAGCCCCACTGTTCCTAACCCAGTCTCACACCCTGTCTCCACGACTATTTACATCATCTTCTACTTCATCGTCATCGCCTTCCTCTATTAGTTCACTGTGCAAGCTTCGACAAAGCAATAGCTTTTGGTTCTGTTTAACTATATGTAAAGACTTATGTTTGACTTTTCATTGGTGAATTTCTGAATTTAAAATCACTTTATTCTTTTAACAGAAGCTTTTATTTATGTGCAGTTAGATAGAATAAATATTCTATATTGGACATCTCACTAGTCTCACATCGACATAATGAGAATCCAACACTTACATTTATTTTGGCTTCTGACGGCTTTTCATTAGCCATTCATGGCTAATCGCTTGGCTTAACAAAATTTCAGTTTATTCCCTTGCAACTCTCGCTTTGTGCTTCTGAATTCTTTGATTTCAATTCAAATTGTCATTCGGTGTTTAACAATTTGATTCAAATACTTTTCTCATTAATATTTATTAGATCAACTACTTCTACCCCTGTCTCATTATAAGACACGCTGTAACCACTTAGATTACAAGGATTTACGAAGTAGCTTGTGCTTAGGATTATATTTTGATTTTCTTAGAGCTTTTGAATCATTCACGATTCAGATTACAATACCTATATTGTCTATAGGTATTATTTCTTATTGGAAATGTATTTATATCGTAACTTCAACTGATACGACCCATATGTCATCCGCATTATTCACTATCGATGACAGGGTTGTACAGTTAACTCACTACTTATGTTGGAATTAGAATTCTGATGTTAACAGAATTAAATCATTTTAGCATATAAGAAATTTATTATTAGTTACCATTGAGGTCTTTTGGCGTCTCTGGTGTCTCTTCAGCATCTTCAGCAGTTATGTGGAAAGCTCGCGCCTTAGCTGTTGGCATCATTGTAGTACTCTGTTGAATTGCTCTGCCAACGGGTTGTTCAGGATTAGTAAGCACGCATGTATTCGGGCAATGTTTGGCATAATGTCCACGCTCACCACAGTTGTAGCATACGTCGCTTCTTTCTGGGCACTCGTCGCTTCCATGTCCAATCCGGTTACAAGTGTAACAGGTCACATCTCTAGGGTTGCAGCGTCCGCTATGAAATTTGTTACAGCGTTTACACGATCGTGCTCCTGACTGTATGGAATAAACTCTAGTCTTCTGAGGTGTAGAAGATGCTTGCGACTGTTGCTGATTAGACTTGGATGAACCGAAGAATCTACTAGACTTCTGTTTCTTAGGTGGAGATGGACATGTAGGACTTATAGCCATCATAACGGGTTCACAACTAGAATCTGTGAATTCCCGCTCCACCATTCTTGCTGCTTCCACTATACTGAGATACGTCGTGAACTTTATGCTGCTCATTTGTCTTCTATATATTGGATTCAGACCCAGTCTGAATCGGTTTATCTTACGCTCTTCTGTTGCTACTTGATATGATGAGTAGCCGCAAAGTCTCGAGAACTCATGCTCGTATTCATCAACAGTCTTAGTTCCTTGTTTCAATTGCATCAACTGCATCTCGAGTTCGTCTTGTTTCTCTGTTGGACAGTATTTGGCGTTGAACATCTCCAAGAACTGCTCCCAGTCCAATGTCATAATTGCTTCCTCACCATAGATGCTCCTTTGTGTTTTCCACCAGGCTCTAGCAGCTCCAACGAACAGTGCTGTAGCAAACTTAACTCTATTGTTGTCCAAACATTCTGAGATACTGAAGATCTCTTCAGTATGACTTACCCAATCTAACGCTTTTATTGGGTCTACTGTGCCTTCAAACGTTAAGGCACCACTCGCTTTGAAATCTTTGAATCTACAGCCTTTTGGCTGCACAGCTCGTTTATTGACGTGCTCATCATCAGAATCGGATTCGCTTGACTGTTCAGTTTGCTTCTTTTTATGTTTATTTCTCTTTTCAGTTTTCTTTATTGATTCAATTTGCTCTAGCATAAACTTGTTTTGTTGCTCATTATTCTGGGTTATTAGTTGTTGCATCATTTCCAGGACTTGCTCTGGGGTCATGCCACCTGATGATCCACCTTTTCCTGACATAGCTCTGAAATACAAATCACTAAGCATTTAGATCATCAGCGTTCTCCAGCATGCGAGTTCATTCAGTATCGAAGTCAGCTAGCCTTCATTCAATCAAGGCAAGTTCAATGGGATCTCCCTTGTCTCTCAGTCTCAGTTGCAAAGCACATTGTACCCTTTTATGCCCCGTCCTAATAGTCTCTGAAACCTATCTTAGTTCAAGTCATCCTGTCATGATTGATACTATAGCATTGCACAAGTTTGAGATCATGTATTACACGTAATACAATGATTCACTCAAACTATTGCTCTGATACCATCCTGTGAGGCCCTCTGATTTCTCAAAGGTCTCAAGTCTAGGTCCCATTAGCAATGCAATATCAATCAGGAAACTAAGATAAAATTAACAGTTGCGGAAGAAAAGTTAATTACAATCAGAGATAATTTTTAAGTAATAGGGGCAGACTTCTAAACTATTTTATCAAAGCACAAATGTAAACTAGCCCAAACCCCAAAGCTCAATCATCAGCTAAGTACCAAGGCATTGGAACAGGTTCTAATGCACTTCAAGCTCTTTCAAAGTCCTGACCTATGAACTAGGTCCAGCCAATCCTTTGCCTTTACCTGAAAAATAATGCAACAACGGGTAAGCTTATTTGCTTAGTGAGAATGTAGAATTTCACATTTAACATGCAATTATGAACGCGAAAGCACATGCACTGCACTCGGCTTATGCACGGCTCAGCTCTATATGCACTGCACTAGGCTCATGCACAGCTCAATCTCGAAGGGTCATTGGCCAATTTATGCTCTTTTGATGCGCGGCTTTGCTCAGCTCCCAGTTATAAAACTGTTGTTGCTCTTGAGACTTTTAGACGAATTCATAAGGAATGCTCGGATGATGATAAATCCATACACACGCATCATTAGTGGGGATCAGCCACGTACTGGGCTAGCTACCAGTAAAAGCTCTATATGGATATCATCGGAATGCTCAGCTCTAGCTACCCTCTGTGCTTTCATCACGTAAATCAGCACATCATAAGCTTAACATTAACCCAACACTGAGCAATAGTGATGGTGTTAAGCTTAACAATCAAATGACTCGTCAAAGAAATAGATTCCGGAAGAATAAATGCTCAGCTCAACAAATCATAGTAAATATACTATGATAATATAAATCAATAAGCTCAATATCATAATGTCAATAAAATCAGAATCATGCAACAAAAGTCTCAATTCACATAATATGCAGTTAAAGTGAAATCTACAACTCACAGTTACTGGTTAATTGTACTTTCTGGCTCTGGCTCTGTTGCTCACAATCTGTAGTGGATAAGAACCACAATCTGACTTATGCCAGACTTTCAGTTGCTCATCATCTTGCTCGTTGCTCAATCTGTTATTAATATCATTTCTGATATTTATTAGCTCTTATATTATCTGAATAATATATATTCAGTGTTCATCATTTATGCTCAAGATTCATTCGTTGGTCTTTGATCTCACAATCTTATATTTTGATCATATTATCATCAATCTCTTAAATCTTATCAGAATCTTTCTATTCTTTATCAGTAATAATCTCAAAGTCTTATAAAGTTACATTTCTGAAATCTGATCATTCATATTTATATAAGGAATTCTATTGTTATATTTTGAATCATAAAAACCACATCCGGATTAGGATCATCCGAATTCGGACCAACCGAATTCGGATCATCCGGATTCGGTTCTAGATCATCCGAAATGGCATATCCGAAATGGTGTATTTGATCCGAATTAAGCACCATCCGAACTCGGATCATCCGAGTTCGGACCACCTTTCGTCCGAAATGGTATTTCATACGAAATGATACAAGATCCGAAATTAGAAAATCTGAATTATGTTTGAGTTGAGATCCGAACTGGGCATTTCATCCGAAATGGGTGCTTCATCCGAATTCGGGAATTATCCGAATTCGGATCCCGTACTCATAATTTTCCCAGAATTTGTTCTTCGTGTTCTATCTTATATACCTACGGATTTTTCATAAAAATTCCCAAAAGTCCATTTTATCAACATGCAACTTAGAATAATGTTATATTATCATTATTTGGTTGATTTTATACTATTTTCCTTATCATTAACACCATAATCTGATCAAGATTGTCCGAAATAGGCACTTTTTGCCAAGAACTCAATTTTATCAAGAAATTCCGATTTGTTGCTATTTTGGACAATCCAACCCACAAATTTTGTTTCTGATTCATTTAGTAACTTTAATTCATCATAAACTAGTAAAATTTTATTCATGCAACAATTAAATCTCATACTTTAATTCTTTGGTTTCGGTTTCTCATAAAACCGAGCCAAACAATCAATATATGTAAATTTTTAAGTAAATTTACCTCAAATTTAGCAGATTCTTGTTGATTGTTGCTAATTGTATCTCCTTTTGTCTTTAATTCTTCAATTGATTGCAAATTGATGGATTTTCTTGATGAATTTTGATGTTAGCCGTATGGTTTAGAGAGAGATTAGAGGGAGAGAGTTAATTATATTTAATGATCTTAAATGATCATTTTCAAGGTTTATATATAAACTTTGGTTAAATTTGCTATTTAACCCATTAAACTTTTGTATTTTACATATCTTTTAATTTAATCATCTCTAATAATTTATAACAAAATATAATTCAATTAAATAATCTTTTGAACTTAATTAATTACATAACTAATAATGTAGTTAAATTTACATTATTTGGATCAAAAACTAAATAAAAGACTGAGATAAAAGCTGGGTTGTTACAAGCAGGACTCTGTGTCCTCAATGACAGCTATTTCTCAACAGCTGTCATCACTTCTTACTTCTTGCAACTCTACCCTTCCAGCCACTCTAGCTAGCTTACAAACTATAATTGGTTCCCTTTCTAGCTCTGTGTCATCAGATCTTGCTGATGTGCGAGATTCTCTAGAACTTCATCTTGCACAGCTTCAATCTCTGCTGTTCACAGCGTCTGACAGAGAAAACATTGTTAAGCTCACATCCTTTGCTGATTCCCACTCCACTTCTCTTCAGACCTGTCTTTCTCAGCTTGCTGAGGTGAAGGATAACTTGGCTTACTTAGTGACTAGCCTTGTTGGTCCTAAACCTTCTACTAAACCTGCTGGCAAGCCTGCTGACTTTGTGTCTTCAGGCAGACCAGGTGTTGAAGTCGCTGCTTCATCTCCTTCAAAGGGGGAGAAGTCATCTGCCTCGAAGACTAAGTCTAAGGGGGAGAAAACTTCTTCTCCTAAGGAGATACCAGTGTCTGCAACTCACACTGGTCAGCCAGCAGATGTCTTTGAAACAGGTACGGCTGAAGGTGCCTCTCAAGCTGCTATGCCTACTCAGGTTGTCTCTCCAAACCCTGCTCAGTCTAAGGGGGAGGAAGTCATTCCTGAGGACAGGCCTAGCAGTAAAAGGAGGCACTTAATTTTAACTGAAGAAGAAGAAGAAGAAGAAGAAGAAGAAGAAGAGGAAATTCCTGAGGCTGCTATCACTACAGCAGCAGCTAAAGGAAAAGAAAAGGGAGCTGATGATCCCATACAGTAGAAACAGGCAGAAATTCAATTTCACAAGGCCAGGGCTAAAGAGATGGGTCTTCCTATGCACAAGTACTTTGAGTTTAGAGAAGAACAGCTTCAAGCTCTGGAGGAATTGAGAAAAGAAGAAGAATCTGCTAAAGCTGCTAAATCCTTTGCACTCCAAGAAGCAAAGAAAATTAAAATGTCTACCTTGGAGGTGCAAAAGAAAATAATGGAAGCTGCCAGACAATCAGCAGGGGAGAAAGAGAAGGAAGTAGAGAAAGGTACTCAGGTCTCTGTGACCAAATCAACAGTACCCCATGCAAGAGCTCAATACCACTTTGACAACTTGGCTAAGAAAAAGTTTCATGATGTTGCTGAAAGAAGGCTAGCCAAGGAAGCAATTGTCAAAGCTGTCCCTGTATCAAGGAAAGGCAGTCAGTGGAAGCTTAAAATAACAAGGATGGGTGCAACAGGCCCAGAATTGGAAACTTATGACCACACTGATGTAGCTCAGATGGGATACAGGGAGTGGATTGAGCTGGCAGTTGCCCTGAGTGAATCAAAGTCTGAAACTGCTAAACAAATCAGGGCATATGTCAAGAAGTTGATGGAAAGAGTAAAGGATCTTGGCCTGATTTCTAAGGAAGTTAGTGAAGGTGTCTTTGTGACACATCCTAAAATAAAGGCCAGGAGGACTAAGAAGGACACAGAGCTGGAAGAACTAGGGGTGTTATCGGGACCAAACCCGGACCGGACCGGACCGAACCCGGTTAGGACCGAACCCGAATGAAGCAAATATATGAAACCGAGGACCGGACCATTTGAATATTCTTGGTCCCGGTTCGGTCCCGGTCCCGGTTCCGGGTATTCGGGAAAAACCCGGTAGGACCAAACTAAAAATCACTTTTTTTTTTTGGAATAGCAACTATAAATCACATAACAAAGTAAAAGAAACATCCATGATATTTAGTGTACAAACATTCAAAAAAACAATAACAAACCAACCAAAAGTTTTGAATTTTGACAACCATTCAAAAAACCGAATCAAGTCAATAACGAAAAAAAAAAAAAAACATCGATCGCCCTTTATTTTTTTCCTTTTCCATCGGGGTCGCGTATTGCTTCTTCAATCTCTACAAAAAAAATAAAGTTAGTATATATTGTATAATGTTTGTTTCTAAATCCTATTTCTAAATTCTAATTGGCTTTGCATTTCGGTTCCGGGTAATTCCCGAACCCGGACCGGACCGAACCCGGTTAGGACCGAACCCGAATGAAACAATTATATGAAACCGAGGACCGGACCATTGCTTGAAAATCGGTCCTATTCGGGTTCGGGACCGGTTAGGTCCCGGTTCGGTTCGGGTATTTGGTCCGCATATAACACCCCTAGGAAGAACTCCTTATAATGATTGAACAAGGAGATTATGCTGTGGAAATTAAAGGAGTTGACCACAGTCTGCCTGAAGGAGTAAATTTTGAAGATGGCAAAGTAATTGAAGAGCCTGAGTTAGGGGCATTTTTTGTAGATCCCCTGTCTCAAAAGAAATGTTTTCAAAGAGCTTCAGACCTACATAAAGTTGGTCTTAAGCAGCTTGCAGCCTTCAGAATTGCCTCCTCCTTCAGACAGTCCAGCTTATGGAGAGCAGCCATCTGGGATGAGCTGAGAGGATTTTACAACAGAGGTGAGCTTCAAGATTCTAACTTCATGTTTCTCAGAGTTGAAATTGAAGAAATGGAAGAAACGAGGGAAGAACTTGAAAGAAGATTCAAACAAGGAATGCCATCTGCAGTCCAGTGAAGTCCATCTGCCATCTGGGCAGGTGAAGAATGGAAGCTGTCCATCAGTTGGACAGGCTTACCATTATTTGCTCCCAACAAAAACAGTCCAATGTACATTAGTTGTACTCTATGTTACATATGTTGTAATTCTCTTTTACATTAGTTGTAAAATGCATTAGTACATTAGTTGTACTCTTGTAAAAACATGTGTTGTTGTATGAAATCAAGAATCAGTGTATATATAAACTGATCTTTTACTTTACTGTAATGTTGTAATTTTATTTCAGCAAATGTACTGTAAAAATATATAGTGATTTTTGATAAGACCAGCTTAGACTGGTTATTGCAAATAGGGGGAGATTGTTAGGCACAAAAAGGCCTCAGTCAAACCTGTTCTACATCTGAGGGGGAGATTTATAATCAAACCTGTTGATGCATTTGAAGGTTGAATTTAAGGCCTGTTATATGTCTTATTGAAACCTGAAAATGATTTGCAATATCAGTCTAAAGTTGTTCTATATGTTGCATGTGTTGCAACTAAGACAGTTTGTCCAAGCTGCTCTGTCTGCTGAACAGGCTGGACATAAACTGTCTACGCTGCTCTACACTGTTGAGCAGCTTGGGCAATTTTAAAGTGTTCTGTTCTTTGTAACAGAACCTGTTCTTTGTGAACAGGCTAAACACTTTATGGAATATGTTTCCAAGTCATCATGTATTGTTTTTGACTACAAGATCAGTTTACAAAGTCGAAGACAAAGTGGAAAACAGAACTGCTCAGCCTGCCCACGCTGTTCTGTAACATGAAGACAAAAGGTTATTTGAAAAAGGGTGACAGACCTTTTTCTTATATCAAAATAGGCCTTTACAAGGAAGAAAGACGCAAAGTTGACATTCCTAAATTAGTTAAAGGCAATGCAACAGTAGACAAAGTGAAAAGACAAAAGTTCTGCACATGTGAAGACAAGTCTGCTTTTCAGAAAAGTGCAGAAAAGGTTATGTTGTCTTTTCAACAAGACTTCTCCTTTTTCATTCCGTACAATGAAGATGTTTCTCTTAGATCCTCTGAGTGAGTATAAAAGGAAGCTTCTAAGGACAGAAAGAAGTGTGAAGAAAGCTAAGTGCTGAAACCAAGAGTGAACGTGCAAGTGTGATTTTCAATGCATGCAAGCCTTCTGTGTAAATCAGTATCTGTGTGTCTAAGCTGTTTTACATAAAGCTGTTCCCTTAAGTCTTGTAAACACAGTGAGTGCTTCTTAGTGAGTGTATTCATTGTATACTAGTTTGAGTTTGTCTTAGACTAGTGAACATACTGTTGTATCTGTCATCTCAGCTTGAACTATTCCGCATTCAAGCTTGTTTGTAATTAACAAATTGTTGATAATACATACAAACATTGAGAAAATAGTGTGTAGTTTTTAAATAGCTGTATTCACCCCCCCCTCTACAGCTTAAAGCTATATACTTTGGGAACCTCTCGGGACCTACAGATCTAGGTATAACCAAGTGTATTGTACAAGATTTAGGTAGTTTTATACTCCAATTTAGGCCAAAATCATTGGATTTTGAAGTTTTATTGGTAGAAAGTTTGTTTTTCAAAATTACAAACTTTGAACCGGTGAAAAGTCAAATTAACTACAAATATCATTGACTAGAACTTAGTAGGACTAAAAGATGTGATTTTCTGTGTCTAACATGGTTAAAATCATGGATTTTTGTGATGATGGTGGCCGACTCCTTCGAGTCTGTTCATGGCCAATCTCGAGTTTGTCAGTAAACTCGAATAGGTCATTAAACTCGAATGAGTCATCAAACTCGAATAGATGTTCATTCGAATCTGATGTTCGAGTTTGTCATTATATTTCAATTATTTAATTTAAATTTTAATTAAACTTGTAGACATTCATAAGTGTTGGATTTTGTCCTTATACCAGTTCAAAATAAAACAAATTTGAATTTAAACAAGTATATTCATTCTTAATAATTCTAATATTTTATTTGATATATCGTGCAGACATGGCGGATAGAATATTTGTTCCAAAGCATAACATGGTCATTTCTCCTGACCATGCTATTCCTGAAGCGCAAGCCTTCCGCCAAATGGTGGATTTCTTGGTGGGGTCCAGAATCGCGTATGCGTTATCTCACAATATCCAGATTGTCATTCCTTACGTGCGTCAGTTCTATGACCATCTGCAAGTAGATGGTACTGTCACTCCGACAGTTTTGAGGACAAGGATTGCCGGGCATCCTTTGGTATTCTCAGCTGACATGCTACGCCAAGTGCTGCAGCTAGGCACGCAAGAGCAGGAGAACGGCCCGATCGATTTCCCATTAGCCATTAGGCAAGCAGCCTTTGTAAGAATGGGCTACAGTCTAGATGTCACTAAGTCATCATATATGAAAAGTGGGCTTATTGGCCAATGGCGATATCTAGCGCATGTGTTCATGGTCTGCTTTGCTGCGAAGAAAGCTGGTTTTGACTACATTGTTTCAAAGATCCAGTCTGGGATGATTGCGTTAGTCTATAATTAGAAATTCAGCTTCTCAGAGATGTTCTTTACTGAGTTTGCTCAACAAATCACAGCTCCAGACCAACAAAGATTTCTGTTATACCCTCGCTTCGTAATGATGCTAATCAGACACTTCTTGCCAAATCTGCCACAACTTAATGAGATTCAGAGCGTTGCAGTCATCGACAAGAGAATATTTGCCGATTGCTCCTCTCATCGAGGAAGGTTAGCTGTTCCAGTGCAGGGACCATTATTCGGTGCTGTAATCGACCCTAATTTTGTAGCCCCTGAAGATGCCAACTGGGCAGGGGAGGTGCAAGTTCAACAGCAACAGCCGCAGCAACAACCACGCCCTCAACAACAGAGAAGAAGACAGAGGCCTTTCGCGAAACAAAATCAGGCAGATAGGCCTTCAACAAGCCGACCTCAAGAGCCGGAAGAAGCTGGACCTTCAAATGCACCATTTGAATCTGATCCGATCGTACAAACATGGGAAGAGATTTGGGCAGCAGGTCCAAATGCTAATGAGGAAATAACTGCTGAACTTATTGGAGATATATTGGAGCCTCAAGAACAAGAAATTGATGTGTTTCAACAAATAGATAACTATCAGCCTGACCCAGCAGGTGAAGACAACTCAACTTCGAGTACCGACTCAGAGGATATGGAAGAAATAGAAGCTGAAAAAGAAACAGAAGATCCGTCCGTCCAACTGGGGACGTATGGATCACGTTTAGTTGTGACTGAATAAGAAGATAAAAGGAAAAGAGCTTCAGCAGAGTCCGACGAATCAGATTATGAAGAAGAGGAGATTGCACCTCTGGTCCATCAACAAAGGGCAAAACGCCATAGATTCATGCAGGGAGCTTCCTCGGCCTCTGCTTCACAGACAGAAATACCTCAACCTCCACCCGCTCAATCTACCATTCCACCACCACCACCACCTGTTGAACCATACATTCCATCACCAATCATTCCAACCCTCATACAATCCATACCATCCACTTCATCCACTTTCATGGAGAATCAACGGTTTTCTGAGCTGAAAAGCAAAGTCGACTTCCAACAAGTCCAAATCTTCGGTTTGACAAAGGCTCTCGGAGAAATACAGAAGCATAATGCACAAATAGACAACGAGAATGCCGAGTTGAAGAAAGTAGTGGGCAAAATGGAGGAAGAAAACTTGGAGCTTAAAACCTTTGTTGCTGATCAGGCAGCCGAGATACGATCGATGCGCTCCCTTATTGAGCAATTATTGAAAAACCTAAAGGCTCAGGGGGAGACAAGCTGCCGGGATCAGAAAGAGCTGCCCAGGGATGGAGATAATGATGGAGATAATGACGACAATGATCCCAGCGCGCAAAGAGATAATGAGCCAGTAGATTTTTCTGCTGCTCAGCATGCTGAGATTCAGGGGGAGCCGAGTCAGTCGGGAGCTGAAGGAGGAGAGGCTGGTTCCTCAAGGACTTTGGAGAGCGATATGATAGATGCGCTAAAAGATATTGAGGAAGAACTGATGGAATTTGATTTTGAAGATGAAATGGAGGAGTTGGAGGAAGGGGAATTCGTACCTGAGGAGATTGTTGATTGGAGATCCGACGACGAAGTTATAGAGGACGAGGACGATAATGTCAACGAGGTGATCATAAACTCACAACCTATCACGGAATTGTATGTGCGCAATAATCACAATGTGATTGACATAGATGACATCAAGATAGCCTCAATCGAAGACTCGGAACTTGAAGAAGCAGAAAAGGAGCCATCTAGGGCTGAGTTGATGAAGTTTTGGTTCCATAAGGAAGAGAAGAAGACAAAGCCAAAGATGAAGAAAAGAATGAGAATTCCGGGTGCTGGAAATCTCTCAGGAGGAATTATAAGCTGGTTCTTTGACCGAGAACTGCAGCTATTTATTTTGAAAAGGAGAGATGGTCTTCAATACTTAAGGCGAACACTGAAAGTATTCAATACACTGCCCAAGATTGAAGTGAAAGAGTTAGCCTGGAAGGAGCTGATTAATATTGGAGATGATCAGTACGCAGAAGTGATTGCAAAAATTACAAGGAAAGAAGGTCGGTCAGGCAAATTTGAATGACTCAAGCCAAGGACTGGAAAGAGGGTCGAGGATGAGTCGAGAATAGATCCTCATATAGGTAGGCCATGGGCCAGGATGGTATACAAACTTGTGAGATGTCTGAAGAAAGTACCAATGAAATCGATGCCACAAGATGTTCTAGGCAACATGAAATGGTGGTACGTCGATAATGACACAGCTGAAGCAGTCATGGAAGATACACAGGACAAAGTGATTTTGAGAGTGTATGATCCACTGCACTTAATATATCTATCGAAGGATGACCTGAAGAAGCTGAATGATCAACCTATCTTCTTTCACGAAGGATGGAGGTCTGATGCCAGGAAGTACCAGAAGGTAGTAAAAGTATGTATAGATGCAGGTATATACACAGGAAGTAGTATATATAGCTCTAGTACTTAATCAAAATGTAAATAATTAGTTAGAAGCTATCGTCAAAGGGGAGTCTGTTGGTACACCCTGTGTGACGATAGCAGTCTAAGTGTACTAGCATTTTGGTTCAAGTAATATTACAAAGTATTGGATATTTGATGTATGTGTTTATATATGTTTGATAGTTATTGATTGTGTGTTTGAACTTGATGTAATGTATTACAAGAAGTTCAAACATCAAATCCAAAGATTAAGTCAAATATAAGTTGAATCATATAATCAAATATAAGTTGAACATGAGAAATTCGAATTTAGTGACAAATTTGAATTTAACATAGAGGCAGATTCGAATGTGATGTATAGGGTAGATTCGAGAGTGTCAAGGGGACAAACTCGAATGGGCCTTGGGCCTGATTCGAGTTTGGCCCATGACAAACTCGAATGAGCCTCTATAATTAGGGGTTAACTCGAATCATTAGTAGACTTTTGCAGAATTCGTGTGGGATTAAGCAAAAAGGCGATCTCGAGTTTATCAGCTAAGTGAATGTTCTTTCGGAGAGAATCATCTCGTAGGTGCGTTCGTGTTCGTCCGTACAGCGTGTTGATAGTCTCCGTGTTCCGTCTGAGAGTTGTTTCCGTCAAGCCGTTAACGAGGATTTCGCACTCGTTGACGGTGTCGCGTCTAGATAGATCTGTAGAGTCAAGACCTTACATTCATACATACATACATATACATATACATATACATATACATACACACACACACACACACACACACACACACACATATATATATATATATATATATATATATATCGTCCACAGATTAGATTAATCTAATGGTTTGAATTAAAGTATCAAGTGTGGAAGTAGTGAAAAAAGATTGGTATTAGTGATATTTTAATTTTTTGAAGGGTAAAAATGGAAAGATTTGCAATAGAAAAAAGATTGACATCAGCAAAAAAAATATTTTATTTCTTTAAATTAAAATAATGTTAATATGATCAATTTTTAAGTCAAAAAAATATATCATAAAAACGAGAATTATATACTCTTTAAAACGAGACTGGTCATGATATATATATTTTTAAAAAAATTACGTGTTTATTTTTTGTAATAAAAATTTACCCAGGCCACATGCAATATAACAGAATGTCAAACTAACAGTTTTTATCGTATATTCAACGTCGAAGTAAATCTATATATCATATATGCAACACTGCATATATATTCAATATTAAAAGAGTCAAAATTAATAGTCAAGCATTTACCCAGACGAACATTCAATATATTATATTGATGTGCCGCTAGCACACCTTAATTTTAATTATGTAATGGATATAAATATACCAAAACTAGCGACAATTAGGCAAGTATCACCTATCGTTTGCTAATATAGTATAAGTAAGTCCAGGTATCGAACACAGGGACAAAATGGTGTAATGATGGTAATAGGTCGTCGGTTAATAATTAGCTAATATCGTCATGTGTTTGCAAAAATAAGAAACATGTAAAAAGTATAAAATCACGAGCGCAAATCCACTCAAGTACGAGATATACACACTTAGAAAGAAAGGTTTTAAGATTGCAATTTGATAAGGGTAATCAAATGGGAATGCTTCCCCCTAAACTTTGGATGAATAACAATGAACACTCGTGGAATGAATAACGCTTGAATTTAAGAAAATAAATCATTAAGATCACTCAACAATGTTTTAAAAATCTTAAATCCAACCTTTTACGTAAAGTAACAAAGATCACTCTAATGAATACTTTGACATAAAATCATATGCAAGTAACGATGATGAAATTACAAAATCACTCAAACTAAAATCATCATCCCAATATTAACTCTAAGAAAATATAGAGATCACTCAACTATATTTTCTTAAATTAATAAAGCAAACTAAATACTCACAATCATGTTTTTGTTATGAAATATTGTTTATCAACTCACGTATCAAAACATTCGTTTATATTAAGATTCACACCAAAATACAACCATATTTATAATCATAGTTAAATACTTAAGTAATCCACCCTTTTTACTCTCACGAGCTTAAAAGATCAAACAAAGTAACAAAATCACTCTATTCGAAATAAATATAAGCAAACCCGATTCACATCTAGGAACACAAATATTCATGGCAAATCATTCAAGTGTTAAACTAACGACTACAAAGATTCTTTCAAAACAAGAACATAAATATATTCATTCCAACAAAAAGATATAAAATCATCCAATGTTTAGGGTTCTACAAACCCAACTGATTACAATAAACAACTACTCAATATATATAGAAATGCACAACATACACATCATATATAAAGAAAAACTAAACATAACCAAAAGATTTAGAAATGTTAGAACTCCCCTAGCAATGATAATCGATGTTGTGTTGTTGAAACCTTCAACGTTGCACTCAAAAATGGCTCCAAACCGACTTTCTAGCCTTCCAAATAGTGTAAAAATCGTTGTTTTGTGTGAAGGAAACGAGCATGATGCTTAAATGTTGCTGAAAATGCTCTATTCATAGACTTGGAAGGGCACGCCGTGCCTAAAAGTAGGCACGCCGTGCCTCTTGTGTGTCACCTCCTTATTGGCTCTGAAAATGCAAGGAATGTTCGTGTGTCAGGCAGGGCACGCTGTGCCTAAAAGTAGGCATGCCGTGCCCTCCACTTTTCAGCTGATAGTCTTCCTGGCATGCCTAATCAGGCTTGGTGTGCCTTTGAGGGCACGCCGTGCCTTTCCCTTTTCAGCCAAAAATCTTGATTTTCTTCCAAGAAACCCTACAAATATTGATTTAACATAAATAACATTTGGAGGAACAAAATTCAACGTTTTCCCTCAATAAAATACTCTAAAAACAACAGATATCGCCCGGAAAATGTATATAGTTATGGCGATATCAAATATTCCCACACTTATGTTTTGCTTGCCCTCAAGCAAATTCGGCCAACTAACTTGCTTACGAAAAGAACTCAATGGTTTTTTAACGTGATTATCAATTCACCAACATTTTAGAGATCTAACAGCATTAAAGACTTAGCGACGAAAAAGAGCAAAACATCAAATAAAAGGAACCAAACCTTGAATTCTCGATTGACCCTTGAAATAGCTACATGAAACAACCTAATCAAATCAGACCAAAGCAAGACTTAAACACCTCACTAAATGAAGCTCTCTGCCCTCGGTGTTTAGGTTTTAACAAAGCACTCAAATGCACAATTCGTCATATTTACTTACCATAAGCTTGCCAAAAGATCAAAATTCCAACACTTGAATTGAAACGACGCATACATCAAGAGGGCTTCAAAACGGAATAAAGGTTGGGTTAAAGGAAAGGTGAGAATATTTGGAAAGGTGGCGTGAAACTAGCCTTAAATTTGCACCCTCAAGAAACGTCTCTATAACACAACATAGTTAGGAGTGAGCAACCTTTGAATTTTATTGAATTATGAAACTACTGCTAGAAGCTTTCCACGAATTTAACTTTTACGAGCTGGCCTCAAGTAGCTCAATTATTGTTGGTTCTTTTTCTTTCTTCTTTTGCTCTTTTTTTTTGATATATATATAAGCTCCAAACTCGACTATTCTTCTCATGAATTCACGTTTCAACTTTAATTGGGGGCACAAACGTAGGCTAGGGTTAAGTTAAAAAAACGGATAAATATGGCTAAACAAAGAGATGGCTAAAATAAGAAAAACAAAAAGGCTACGGCTCAAAAGTGGCTAACTAATGGATATGTAGGTGTATAGGAAGAAAGAAAGAAAAATGTTGATGTTTGAGTAATCCTAAAATGCCTCTATCACACGACTGCGTCATCTCAAAATTGTGTTTTCAAAAAGAATCCTTAAGGCAAGTTCTGGAATAAAAATAACAAACGGCATGCACACATAATCAATCGAAACATGAGCAAGAAAGTATTCATGAATGCTCAAAACGGCTCAAAACTCACGGAACGAAATGACATGTAGGGCTATAATGTGCAAAATCCAAACTTTGGCCCAAACAAGGTTATGTAGTAGTATCAAGATCATAAGAAAATTCAAACTAAAGAACCTATTTTAGCTTTCCACTCGACTCGCAAAAAAAATCGATTATGCAAAAAGACCTGAACCCTGTTCGCGAATTGATTTTTTTTTAATATTTAACCAAAATTTTCAATTAATAAACATGCCAATAAAGAAATGAAGGGCAAACAAAACCGAAACAGTATCAGGTTAAAGAACCCGCCTATTCCCACACTTAAGCAATTCATTGTCCTCAATGAAACAAAAATGGACAAGATAAACATAATTGAAAGCACGAAAGGAGGGAGGTAAAGGGACTCCCTGGAGTGCCGCGAAGCACGACTAGACCCTCTAAACCCGCTGCCAACCAAAAATTGCACTTTCTGTAGAGCTGGGACAATTTGTAAAATCGGTTCTGTGCAAGGCAACATTTCATTAGGCACAATAAAAGCAAACATTCGAAGATAACTAAAAATGAAATTACTAAAAACAACCATGCAACCAACAAGAAAGTAAAGGTGCAGAATTAAAATAAAAAAAATGTTCAAGGACTATAATCGGCCAACAAAAGTATAAAATGCAAGTAAAGTGTCCAATTAATCATCAAAAGGGATGGGGAATAAACTGCGATCCTCAATCATTGGTCCGACGGAGGCTGATGGTACGGATGTCCTGGCGGGTACTGCGGAGTCTGCTGATAATCAAAGGGGTGGGGGAACTGGGATGGATCCTGAGAGCTCGAACCTTCACCTGGTTGGCGCTGAGGAGGATAATAGCTAAACAGTCTTTCAAAATTACTAAAGAGTGTTTGCATATCTGTGCGGTACTCCGTCCGATGGTCCTCAAAATTCGTCGTTAAGATGTCCAGTCGGTTCTCTAAACCAGCCAACCTAGGCTCCCAGTTCGTATGAGTGGGCTGCACATAGTCGTCGTCATCTTCGTCCTCCTCTCCACTGCTAGAATCCCTCACAGCTTGGGGCTCGGGCCCGGGCATCCAGACATCATCCGGAGGTAGCATGCCGACTAGATGAATCGTCCCATAAACCGTGGGATTGGTGATCACGTTCATTTTAGTAAAAAATCTTTGTGAACACACTTTCATCGGCGCTGCTTCATGTAACATCTGAACATTGCCCGGCGTCAATAACCCGTATGAGCGAGCTAATCTCGTGATGAACCGCCCTCCACAAATCGGGCTGCTCTCGTATCGCTCTGAAGCTGTCAGAAAATATTGCGTCATGTGATAAGGTAAAGAACAATGGATATTAGGCGTCAATATACAATATAAGAGGAATAAATCAGTAGTGGAAACTCTCTCTTGGCCGTCTTTCCGGCCGGTGACAGACATGGTAATGCAACGATGGATTATGCGATGGAGCGGGTTCCTGATTCTTGATGCTCTAGCAAGACGTGGATTGTACGGACCGTTGGCTATGGAACTCCAAAATAATTCGCGATTATATTCCGGCGGTTGCCTCATCAATCCCACAGTAAGATAGCTTCGAAAACTTTGGTCCGTAGGATCCACATCCGGATACAACCCCAATCGCATCCCAAACTCCATCAGAGATATCTGTCTGCTAACTCCACCCATGCGAAAACGTACCGCGTTCTCCGCAAAAACATCATACCCAAGATTCATGAAGCCATACGATGAATAGAATTCCAATATCAGTTCTGGGTAAATCGGCTCCTGAACGCTAAGCAAGTGCACCCATGCTCGGGATACGAAATTTCCATAGGAAACTTCCAACATATCTTGGAGTCTTGACGCGATGTCTAACTCACCATGTCCCACTTCGATTGTTGATAAGAATTCCCAACTCACGACTCTTTCCGACGCAATTGTGCGTGTTAACAGGGTAGCCAGTCTTGCGCGATAAGCCTCCCGAAGATGCAAGGCTATCAAGGAAAACGCAAAATACGGGTGGTCCCGGTTGACATTCGGAACCTGCGGTAACTCGGGAAGCTCATCTTCGGAGCTTTCTTCTATGACACGTCGGCGTCTAGAAGAAGATGCTTGGCCGACACCTCGTCGTGTACGTGGAGGCATCCTAGAAAGCCACAAAGATATAACAATTAAACCAAGGAAATCCAACCAAAACGATTAATATAAAAGAGGATCAAGTTTATATCCCCACACTTGTTCAAGTAAGTTTCACAGAATATTCCCGCGCTTAGCCGAACAAATAACCCAATCAAAAATTATTTATGAAGTTAAAGCACAAATGACGTTCCCACACTTAAGATTTTACCATTGAATCATTAAACCATGACAGTTCACACCCACAAAATCTCATGTTATGAAGTAAAGCTCTCGACTATCTAACCACATCTCACTTTTCAATATCTCTACATCATATATGCAATCATGCTTAAATCCGGCTAACTAAACTATAAACAAAAACTAACCAATTAAAACATGAATGACTACAAAAAGTTAAGACATAACGACACAATGAAAGCTTAAAAACGACAAATTAAACATCACATTTACAACAAAAAGACAACACACGTGCACAATCCACATACCCTTTTTTTTCACAACTACACGACAAAATAGCTATAATTTTTTTTTTAAAAAGTAACATGCAATTTACAACCTACGTCCTAAAACACAAGGCAAATTTGCAATATCAACTAATATCACGAAAAAAGAACAAGGAATTCCAAGCATTTCAATGAAACAAATATTTACACATAATCAAAGTAGCACAAAATATATAAATCCTAAACTAAAACCAAGATAACACAATAAAAAATATATATATAAAAAACAAAAACAAAAATCGGATTTAAACATCAACACACGAGTGAGACAAAAGGATTATGAGTTTGGAGAAGTTTATACCGTGATTCTTTGAGAGGAGTAGAAGAAAGATGAAGAAATCCCAAAATTCACCGGAGATGGTGGCGGACGACGGCGGTTGGTGGCCGGAGACGAGAGATTTCGCGAGAAAAAAGCCCCAAAAGTGTAGAAAACAAACACTAGATGAACGGGGAATGAAAATGTGGTGATTTGGTGGTAAAAGAGATGAAAAACGGCGAGAGTGGTGGTGGTTTTCGTGCTTCAACCGAGAGCAAAGTGTTTAGTTTTGTGGGTGGAGAAGAAAAGGGAACTAGGGTTTTTGTCACTGTCCGCGAGAGGGCACGGCGTGCCTAAAGCAAGCGCACGGCGTACCTACCCCTTTTCAGATTCTCGAAATTCAAAAACTCAAATGTGTATGGGTTTGACCAAATAGGCACGGCGTGCCTAGTGGGAACGCACGGCGTGCGCCTATCTGGTGTGATGATACAAGGCTCTCGGGTTTGAAATTAAGGAAGGCGTGACAAAGCAGGGCACGGCGTGCGTAAAGAGAGGGCACGGCGTGCCTGGGTCTGATGGGTTATTTTGAAACTCTCGGGTTTAAGACGTGCCAAGTTGTCATGGTGTGCCTAGAGTGCACGGCGTGCCCTTACATAAGCACGGCGTGCCTATCTATTTTCAGCCAAAAACTCAACAGTTTTCATTTCGAAGCTACGGGAATAAATTTGGATGATCGGGATTGAACTTAAGTATGAAAGCAACTTACGAAATGCACAAAAACAAATAAGTAACATCAATCGACACTAATTACTTCCAAAACACAAAAGAAAACCGCAAAAATAACAAAAATTAAAACGTAAAAATTGAGAATGAACATGCTTATTTATTTTCGAGTCATAAGCTCGACTTGGCCTCGCAATTAGTTTGAAACAGGGAGCAACTCGAGGACTTCGACTTCCTCAACAAACGATTCCGACTTGAAATATCTTTTCACACGTTGACCGTTGACCTTAAACGTGTTGTCGTCTTTTGGATTGGTCAACTCAAAAGTGTCGTATGGGAAGATATTTTTGACCACATAAGGGCCGGACCATCGAGATCTAAGCTTTCCTGGAAAAAGCTTCAATCGTGAATTAAACACAAGGACTCGGTCACCCACACGGATGTCAGAACGATCTTTTAAACGAGCATCATGCCATTTCTTGGTCTTCTCTTTATAAATACAAGAATTATCATACGCTTGGAGCCGCAACTCCTCTAATTCTTGCAATTGAGCATTTCTACGATCACCGACAAGAGAAAGATCAAGATTACACGTTTTGAGGGCCCAAAAAGCCTTATGCTCGACTTCAACCGGCAAGTGGCAAGCCTTGCCGTACACCAAACGAAATGGAGTGGTACCAATGGGCATTTTAAATGCGGTTCGAAATGCCCATAATGCATCATCTAATTTGTCCGACCACTCCTTTCGATTATTTCCAACGGTTTTTTCCAAAATACGCTTCAAACCGCGATTAGTGATCTCGACTTGGCCACTAGATTGAGGGTGGTAAGTGGTGCCAACTCGATGAGTTACCCCATATCTAGCCAAGGCTTTTTCCATTTGGGCATTACAAAAATGTGTGCCACGATCACTAATCAAAGCCTTCGGGATTCCGAAGCGCGAGAACAACTTCTTCAGAAATTTAAGTACAACTCGCGCGTCATTCGTGGGTAAGGCTTGAGCCTCGGCCCACTTGGACACATAATCAACCGCGACGAGAATGTACTTATTGCCACGGGAAGGTGGGAATGGTCCCATGAAATCTATCCCCCAAATGTCAAACACTTCACAGACTTGGATGAAATTTTGTGGCATTTCATCCTGCTTGGAGATAGATCCTGTGCGTTGGCATTGATCACAAGATTGAATTGTTGCTTGGGCATCTTTATAGATTGAGGGCCAATAGAATCCCGAATCAAACACCTTTTTGGCGGTGTAGCTCGGACCGAGATGCCCACCAGTTGGGCCAATGTGGCAATGGTTCAAAATATCTTTACATTCATTTCCGAAAACACATCTCCGAATCACTTGATCCGCCCCTATTCGGAAAAGATAGGGGTCTTCCCACAGATAGTACTTGAGATTGGAGAAGAACTTCTTCTTTTGTTGGTATGACATTCCTTTTACAAGAATGCCACAAGCAAGATAGTTGGCAAAGTCGGCAAACCATGGTGTTTCGGGTTCACCATCAACCTTTAGAAGAAAAACATCGGGAAAGTTATCGTTAATGTCACGCTCATTCAGTTGTTCAAGATGAGGGTTGTCAAGACGTGACAAGTGATCCGCGGCGAGATTTTCGGCACCTCGCTTATCTCGGATTTCAATATCGAACTCTTGCAAAAGCAAAATCCATCGAATGAGACGGGGCTTTGCATCTTGCTTTGAGAAAAGGAAGCGAAGGGCGGAATGGTTTGTGTAAACAACTGTTTTGGAAAGCACGAGATAGGACCGAAACTTATCGAAAGCGAAGACAACGGCGAGAAGTTCTTTCTCGGTAGTGGTGTAATTTTCTTGTGCGTCCGTTAATGTCTTGCTTGCATAATAAATCGGTTGGAAATGATTATTGATTCTTTGGCCCAAAACGGCCCCAACCGCGAAATCACTCGCGTCACACATGAGCTCGAACGGAATCGACCAATCCGGAGCAATCGTTATGGGTGCATTCGTGAGCTTCTCTTTGAGGATATTAAAAGACTTCAAACATTCATCGGAGAAAACAAACGGGGTATCTTTCTCCAATAGTTGGGTCATGGGTCTCGTGATTTTGGAAAAATCTTTAATGAAGCGGCGATAAAAACCTGCATGACCCAAGAAACTTCTTATGCCTCTGACATTGGATGGGGGAGGTAGCTTAGAGATAGTGTCAATCTTTGCCTTATCTACCTCAATCCCGGCTTCCGAGATTTTATGCCCCAAAACGATTCCCTCTCTCACCATGAAGTGACATTTTTCCCAATTGAGGACCAAGTTAGATTCCTCACATCGGGCGAGCATTCTCTCAAGATTTTCCAGACATGAATCGAAGGAGTTTCCGTAGACGGAGAAATCATCCATAAACACTTCCATACTCCCTTCAATCATGTCATGGAAAATGGCCATCATACACCGTTGAAAGGTCGCGGGTGCATTGCATAGGCCGAAAGACATTCTTCTATACGCGAACGTGCCGAAGGGGCACGTGAAAGTTGTATTTTCCTGGTCCTCCGGATGGATAAGAATTTGAAAATAACCGGAGAAACCGTCAAGGAAACAGAAGAATTGGTTACACGCCAAGTGTTCTAACATTTGGTCCATGAAGGGAAGGGGAAAATGATCTTTGCGTGTAGCATCGTTTAATTTTCGATAATCAATGCAAACACGCCATCCCGTGACCGTTCGTGTCGGGATGATCTCATTTTTCTCGTTATGCACAATGGTCATACCTCCTTTTTTTGGTACAACCTGAACGGGGCTAACCCATGGACTATCGGAGATTGGGTAGATCAAGCCGGCATCAAGTAGCTTAGTTACCTCCTTTTTTACCACTTCCTTCATGTTTGGGTTCAACCGTCTTTGTCGTTGAACAACCGGTTTAAAGTCATCTTCCATAAGAATTTTATGCGTGCAATAGGAAGGACTTATACCCTTAATGTCGGAAGTTTTCCAAGCGATTGCTCCTTTGTGAGCACGAAGAAGAGTGAGGAGTCTTTCTTTCTGGTCACCCGTTAGACTTGACGAAATGATTACGGGTAATTGGGACTCCTCATGCAAGAATGCATACTCAAGATGATTGGGGAGCTCTTTAAGCTCAAGAGATGGAGGTTCCTCAATTGATGATTTGACACGGAAAGGATTTTCATCAATATGGATTGGCTCGACTTCACAAGAACTAGGGGATGAATCCATGGCTAGCGGTGGTGCTAACTCGTCCAAATTCTCATCAAACTCGAGAATCTCTTCCCCTTTATCAATCGAGAATACGCTCTTTGACCCCTTTGAAATGAATGAATGCACATCGAAATTAAACTCACTATCAAATGCATGTACGTGGTAACACATATCATCCGATGTAGATGGATATTGCATAGCTTTATCAATAGAAAAAGTTACCGACTCTTCACCAATTTTCAAAGTGAGTTTCTTATCATACACATCAATCATAGCACATGAAGTGGCCAAAAATGGCCTCCCTAATATAAGGGGTACGCGGCTATCCTCATCCATATCAAGTATCACAAAATCCACGGGGAACACAAATTTATCTACTTTGACTAGAACATTTTCCACAATTCCCCTTGGATACTTGAGTGACCGATCGGCCAATTGGATGCTCATGCGTGTCGGTTGCGGATCTCCCAAATTAAGTTTCGCATACAAAGAGGTGGACATTAAATTGATGCTTGCCCCGAGATCCGCAAGTGCATTCATGATGACTAAGCTACCAATATGACAAGGGATAGTAAAACTCCCTGGATCGGCAATTTTCTCTGGTAGCTTGTTATGCAGCAAAGCGGAACATCCTTCATTCATCAGTACAGATGAAACATCCTCAAACTTCCGTTTGTTGGTGATGATCTCCTTGAGAAATTTAGCATATTTGGGCATCTGCGAGATAACATCAATAAACGGTAAGTTGATATGCAACTGTTTAAAGAGCTCTAAGAATTTGCCAAAATGAGCCTCATCTATCTCCTTTTTCAGCCTGCTTGGATAAGGGACTCGCGGTTTCATGACCGGCACTTGTGTGGTGGAAGAAGGTGGGACTTGCACGGTACTTTGTGGGCTTGAGTGTTGCGCCTCGTCCGTCCTTGCCTCCTTTTCTTTTCCAACCTGCACATCATCAACAACCATATTATTTGAAACCGAATTGGAAATTGGATCTTGAGTTTTACCACTTCTTAGATGAATAGCCTTGGCTTGCTCCTTGGGATTTGTTTCCGTATTTGATGGAAGCGTCCCTTTACCGCGATCAATCAATAATTGAGCAATTTGCCCCATTTGCTTCTCAAGATTTTGGATCGATGCTTGTTGACCTCTCACAATATCCTCAAGGGTAGGCATGGCTTCGGTGGATGGGGTGGTGGTATTTGTGGCTTGGTGTGGTTGTTGTGTTGCATTAGTTGCGTGGTTTGGTTGACGAGATTGATATTGAGCGGTGTTTGGATGACGAGGTTGGTATGAGTTGCTTCTTTGGTTTGGGTTGGAAGAACTAGCCCCCTCAAATCCCGGTGATACCGCTGGAGCTTGGTCATTTGGTTGACGCCATTGGAAATTTGGATGATTCCGATTGTCAACATTGGGATTGTAGTATTGTTGAGGTGGTGGTTGAAAAGCTAGCTTCCCTCTTGGGTTGTCATATCGATCACCATAAGAATACAAAACATCTTCTTCTAGTGTTTCCTCTGCATCATCATTGCCACAATCTCTTGCCGTGTGTGGTCCTCCACAAAGTTGACAAACTTCTTGAATAGACTTAATAGTGGATTGTCTATTGAGAAGTGTCATCCTTTTGGTACATTCATTTGTGGTGTGAGGACCGTCACACAACTGGCACACCTGATTTGCTGTTCTTGGATTTTGTAGTTGGACAATTTGTTTGCCCATCCTAGCAATCTCGTCCTTCAGTGAACTTACCTCATCCCCTTGCTTCAAAGCACCACGTACGATTCTATGTCTTGAAGAGTGCCACTCATGAGTGTTAGTGGCCGCAGTTTCTATTGCTTTGTAAGCATCGGAAGGCTTCTTATCCATCACACATCCACCGGCATTCAAATCCAATATTTGCCTTGTCGAAATTAGGAGTTCGATGTAGAATGTGTATACTTGATTGTAGGTGTCCAACCCATGATGTGGACACTTTCTTAGAAGATCCTTGTACCTTTCCCACGCTTCGTATAAAGACTCCTCACTTTCCTGCAAAAAATTACTGATATCATTTTTCAAACGAGCAGTTTTAGAGGGAGGGAAGTACCGCATTAGGAACCGGTCTACAAGTTCCTCCCAACTTGTGATCGACTGTGGCGCAAGCGATTCAAACCACGTTTGAGCGGCTCCCCTTAACGTATAAGGGAATAAACGAAGGTACAAGGCTTCATCGGGCATCTCCCGAATCTTTATCATGTCACAAACGTCCAAGAACCGAGTTAAATGCGCGTTTGGATCATTGGAGTCAAGACCATCAAAGGGGCACATTTGATTCAAGTAATGAAGATAATGAGTTTTGATCTCATAGTGCGCCGCTTGAACAGGACGACGTATGATTGCTGATCCCGACCCGATGTTGGTCGCCTTGGAGCGTTCTCTCATAGTGCGATTATCCTCCTCCGCCATTTTGGCTTCAACTTTTGGTTCGGTTTTGGGCTCCGAAACCTCAAGATCTTCGACTATGATTGGAGAAGTATTGGTGGGTGTTGATAGAGATCCTTGCTCAAGCACACTTTCACCTTCCTTTTGTTTGTTTTTCCTTCTTAGAAATCTCTCCGAATCGGTTAATGGTTCGGCCAAATCCGAGAGAAGATTTCGGCTCATAAACTCCTATAGAACAAAAGAGAGGCAACGTGTGATCTCAAACAAGAAAGTAACGAAATAAATTAAAAACAATGGATTTAACTTTCGGGGATGAATCCCCGGAAGGATCGCTAATATAGAAACGTTCAACCGTTCACAAAATCACCGTTATTGTCCCCGGCAACGGCGCCAAAAACTTGATGTGCCGCTAGCACACCTTAATTTTAATTATGTAATGGATATAAATATACCAAAACTAGCGACAATTAGGCAAGTATCACCTATCGTTTGCTAATATAGTATAAGTAAGTCCAGGAATCGAACACAGGGACAAAATGGTGTAATGATGGTAATAGGTCGTCGGTTAATAATTAGCTAATATCGTCATGAGTTTGCAAAAATAAGAAACATGTAAAAAGTATAAAATCACGAGCGCAAATCCACTCAAGTACGAGATATACACACTTAGAAAGAAAGGTTTTAATATTGCAATTTGATAAGGGTAATCAAATGGGAATGCTTCCCCCTAAACTTTGGATGAATAACAATGAACACTCGTGGAATGAATAACGCTTGAATTTAAGAAAATAAATCATTAAGATCACTCAACAATGTTTTAAAAATCTTAAATCCAACCTTTTACGTAAAGTAACAAAGATCACTCTAATGAATACTTTGACATAAAATCATATGCAAGTAACGATGATGAAATTACAAAATCACTCAAACTAAAATCATCATCCCAATATTAACTCTAAGAAAATATAGAGATCACTCAACTATATTTTCTTAAATTAATAAAGCAAACTAAATACTCACAATCATGTTTTTGTTATGAAATATTGTTTATCAACTCACGTATCAAAACATTCGTTTATATTAAGATTCACACCAAAATACAACCAT
>JAANYP010003052.1:0-91291 GCA_020465985.1 Centrapalus pauciflorus
GAAGAAACATGCTGCAAGGAAGTTCAGGTGCTGGCAAAAAGAAGGCATTTGATAAATCCAAGGCTGAGTGCTTCAAATGTGGCAAAACTGGCCATATAGCTGCTGACTGTGTGTCAAAAGCTGTTGTTCAGTCATCCAAACCATACAAGACAAACAAGGATGATGGGTATAGGGTTAGGTACCTTATGGCCATGGCTAAGCTGAGGAAGTTGGAAAACTCAGTGGGTTCCAACCGCCAAAAGGGACTCATGGCAGAGACTTGTGATTGGGAGGAATCTGATTCATCATCTGATGAAGAAGACAATCAATGTCTGATGGCCAACACTGATGTCCCATCAACAAGCAGTTTCAAACAGGATATGGCTGAAGCTGAAGCTTTCAGCAGCTTAGAGAACTGGAATCCTACAATGATGTATAAGGTACAAAATTTTATGGCTTACAGTTCTGAAGAAAAGATTAAGATGTTTGAATATATGTTAGTTGATTTGAAAGCTGCTGTTGAGAAGCATGATTCTTTATCATCTGAAATCTCCAAGCTTAAAAGAGATCTTAAAACAAAATCCAGTAAACTGGACAGTTTCCATAAGTTGGAAATTGAGCTTGATGAATTAAAACACATCAACTCTATTTTACTGGAAGAAAAGAGAGAAACAGATATAAAGCATGCTAAGCTTCAAAAGATAGTTGACTCTTGGTGCCAATCTGCACAAAAAGTCAGCCATTGTATAAGTCAACAGATCCCTGCACAAATTCAAGCCTATCTTGGAGGGGATCTTGATACAGCAGCTTCCATTGTTGAGATTAATAATCTGAAAGAAGATTTATCCACTCTTGGTGAGCTTCCAAACACTTTTGTTCAAAAAGTGAATGGTAAACTAATTTCAACAAACAGGTTTGTCAGGCCTCAAAATACTGACAGCTCGTGTGAACCTAGCTCAAAAGCTGGTGTAGGAATATGTTCTCCATCAATCCAGCCTGCTAAGTGCTCTGCTGATTCACACAAGCAAAAGAAAGGAAAACATGTCCAAACTACAGCTGTGGATACTAAACCTGTTGGCAAAACAGGCTCTGTGTCCAAAGCTGATGGTAAAAGACATAATAATCCTTTTGATGCTAAACATTTTGAAAACAAGTTTTCAAAAGTTAAGCAGTCTGTTTTCAACAAGGGCAAGTCTCATGTTGAAAGTAAACCTGCTGTTATTTCTAATAAGTTTACTAATCATAGTGGTAAACTGGTTTTACATGAAAATAAGTTTTTCAAAACCAGAAACAATGATTATGTTGATAGGCAGCATAAATCACGTCTCAGTAGTGACAAAGGCAAAGCCATTGCTCAACCTGAGAAACATGGGAATAAGTTTCCCAAACCTGTGGAAGTTCAAAAGCCAATTAAGCTTCCTGTCTTTGACATTTGTCCTCCTAAAAGAAGGAAAGAAGAGACAAACAAAGCTGTGACTTTTGAACCCTCCACACAAGCTGTTGCTTCATCAAATAGTAATAAATTTGCTAAACCTGCTAAAAGAATCAACAAAAATAACTCAGAATGTGTTTCTGAAAGTTCTTCTTTCAAAAATCCTAAAAAGAGAAAATGTTATAAATGTGGGAAGAAGACACATCTGGCCAAAGACTGTCCTGAACCTGAGGACATGAGGCCTGTTGACTCTGATAGTTCTCTCACAACTGTTACAAGCAGTGTGGAAACATCTCAGTCAATAAAAATGGTATCCAAGCTGACACCATTCAAATTGGGAATATTAGTGTGGATATTATAAGTCCATCAACAAATGTTGATGAAGTAGGAGAACTCATCTCTGTGATGAGTTCCCCTAAAAATGACTAATATTTCTCTTATCACTCTGCAGGAAAAGCAACCTTCCCAGGTTTGGTACTTGGACAGTGGCTGCTCAGGGCACATGACAGGTTGTAAAGAATTGGTGAGTGATCTCAGGTCTGAAAAAGGGCCAAAAGTCACATTTGGTGACGATATACAGAGATCCACTGAGGGATATGGAACTCTTAGAGCTGGTGCTGCAGTATTCAAAAGAGTTGCCTATGTGGTTGGGCTAAAACATAACCTTGTTAGCATAAGCCAACTGTGTGATGCTGGCTACAAGGTTAACTTTGATGAGCACCTGGGTTACATATTGGATCCCCAAGGCAAAGTTGTGCTATCAACGAAAGAAAGGTGTATATGTTGTGGACATGCAATCTGCTGATTCCACAACTGAAACCTGCTTTCTCACAAGAACAAATGCAGACTTAAACTGGTTATGGCACAAAAGGCTGTCACATCTGAACTTCAAGAACATCAATAAACTCTGTAAGAAAGAGTTGGTGACAGGTTTGCCCTCTATAACTGTGACACCCTTGCCACAACAACCACCAATTACAATACACCCAGGATTAATCACCAGCATACAATAACATAATGATCTGATAACCTAAATTAAGTGCGGAAGCATTAAAAACATAAATAACGTAGTGCAAAAAGTGTTAAACACCCTACGGTGCTATAAGGTACCAAGTCTAAGTCTACACACCCATACATTTATTACAATCATCCAGAATATATTACAACATTGTCCAAATCACAATTACCGATCAAATAGTGCCGAGTCTCCCAAATCTTCCAAACGACCTAACTAGAAGGTCCAGCAGTAGACTTCCCTTTTCCTGTAAAATAAAAATCAACAACTGGGGAATAAGCGGATGCTTAGTGAATACAGAGATTATGCATTTTATAAATTTTTATGAAGCCCAAGGATAACACAGATGACCAACATCGGATATCCTCTTCGTACACAAAGTATGGACCAGAGCCGCAGCCCCTTCGAGCTCAAAGCTCGGCATTTAAACATACCATCTGAGACAAACGTACGATCGGGGATGACATACTGCCTACCGGGCCTAGGAGTGATCAGCTCCAGGTCATATAGCACAGTAACATCAGAGTAATCGATGCGACCCACCGGTCCATCACTAGATGCACAACAACCGAAAGGACATGCAACAAGTAAGAATGTGCATCTAAATCTACGCAAGTTAGTAGAATTTCAAACAATCAATGAAACAACAAGTCTCAGCAGGCAAAGCTTCCATAAAACAAATATAAACATGCGAAATCTACTGTACTCACAGTGGGTGCGTAATTTATCTTTTAACCGATATTATTTCTCTTCGGGCTTTCAACCGGATCCGCCAAGTACCCCACTGTGGGTTGAACAACACCACAAGGGACCTGTTAAATTAGTTACAACAATATTTCAAGTCAAAAACCGTTTAAATCCATAAAACCAAGTTTCGTAAATTTTGCAATATTTTTCCCCATTTCGGATCCATATTCAAATTCGAACCTCAACTAAATTTGAACCCATTTCAAGTTCACACCTTGTCCTTTGAATAACTCTTGGTATTTTAGGTGTTGTTTATGAGTTTCATTCAAAATACTTGAGTTTAGAGAGTAGATTTCTCATTTTTAGGCATTAAACTCGAATTTCGGGGGTTAAATTCGAATTTCCTTCGAATTTAATGACTAAATTCGAATTCCTAAGGGTAGATTCGAACCATATTCGAATCTATGGCATTAGATTCGAATCTATGGTTGTAAACTCGAATTCCTGCTCGAATTTAGTACAAAAATCGAGTTTGTTCTTGCATTTCGACTCTGTTCTTGGCATTTTCGAGTCTGTTCATCCTTATAACTTAAATCCTTCATTCTAAGGCCTAAAATCATGAATATATCAAGTATTATACCTAGGTTTGATTCTATTACACATATACTATCTCATTCTTGCAAGATTTCAAGCAAAATCGGCTTTAAATCGCATAAAAATGACAGATTCGAACTTATGTTTTTCAAAACCGAAACACAAAATCTTAAAAGAGTCGATTCTTACCTTAATCCGTATGAAATCAAAAATCCAACCGTAGATTGTTGTTGTACTCCTCGAGATCTTTCCGATGACGTATAAATCTCGATAATCGGCCGGTCGGTTTGCGAGATATCTTAAAGAGAAGTAGAGAGTGTTTTTTCTAGAGAGAGAGTGTAGAGAGAGAGAGCATTTGGAGAATGAAAATGTATTTGGCCTTTTTATTCCCATCTTTCCCATTTTGGACATTTCACCCCTCAACTTAACCGGTTCCATAAAATACTGATTTATTCTTAAATTTATCATTACTAACTTTTATAATTCATAATAATCATTTCAAAGTTCTTAAACTTTTTAATTTTCTTAAAACAACAACTAAGTTTTTAAATATCCCCAAATACATAATCTTTGCTCATAATTCAACTTATTTATAAATTACCTGTCTAAATATTTCTTAAATCACCGTAATTGAATTCGAGGATGTTACAATAACCTTTGTTAAAGATAAACTCTGCACAGCTTGTGAAAAAGGCAAGCAGAGGAAAACATCTTTTAAATCCAAACATAATTTCTCTATTGATACTCCACTCTTCTTAATCCACATGGACTTGTTTGGACCTGTAAATGTCCCAAGTCTAGGAGGAAGAAGGTACACTCTAGTAATGGTTGATGAGTTCTCCAGGTACACATGGGTGATCTTTCTGAAGAGCAAAGGAGAGGCTGCTAAAGAAATTATTGGATTTGTGAAAAAGATGGAGATGCTGAACTCTGCTCAAGTGAAGCAGCTTAGAAGTGATCATGGTACTAAATTCAGAAACAGTACTCTTGAAGACTTCTGTGAAGAGAAAGGAATCACTCAAAACTTTTCAGCTGTAAGAACTCCACAACAAAATGGAGTTGCTGAAAGGAGAAGTAGAACTCTTATTGAAGCTGCTAGAACCATGCTGTGTGCATCAGGTTTGCCTTCATTATTCTGGGCTGAAGCTGTCAACACTGCCTGCTTCACTCAAAACAGATCCTTAGTGGTAAAAAGGTTGAACAAGACTCCTTATGAGCTGCTCAAAGGAAGGAAACCAAATGTCAGTTACTTCCATGTGTTTGGGTGTCCCTGCTTCATTCTGAATCAGAGGGATCAACTGACAAAGTTTGAACCTAAAGCTGATGAAGGTGTGTTTGTTGGCTACTCTGCTATCTCTAAAGCCTACAGAGTATACAACAACAAAAGAAAGGTGATAGATGAATCTATCAATGTCACCTTTGAAGAGTCCAAGAATGCTTTCACCAAAGCTGTTCCTGAATCAGTTTCAGGAGAACTTAACTTTGATGATCTGATGCATTCAAACAATGAAGAGGACTCAAAAGCTTCCACTACATCCAGTGTGGAACCTGTTAATCATGATGGACATGATGATGATTATGTCAATACACCCTGTGTGAATAAGTGTACTGACTTAATTACAACTGCATGTCCTGAACCTATCAATGCTGATTTTCCTAGTTCTACTGCTGATATGTTCAACAGTGGTCAGACATGTTCAACAAGTGAACAGGCTCAAGACAACAGTGTGTCTGAAAATCTTGAGAGCTGTTCAACAGGACCTGCTGAAGATGTTAACAACTCAGGTGAATCATCATTGAAAAATGATCCTAAGTGGATCAGGTGTCACCCCAATGATCAAATAATTGGTGACATCAACAAAGGGGTACAAACACGGTGGGACAGCTTAGGGAATTTTTGTATGTTCTCTAGTTTTGTTTCACTGATGGAGCCAAAGAAGGTTGATGAAGCACTAAAAGATGCAAATTGGATCACTGCCATGCAAGAAGAGCTCAATCAGTTTGAGAGAAACAATGTATGGAAGCTGGTCCCTGCTCCTAAAGGTAAAACTATAATTGGTACTAAATGGGTTTTCAGGAATAAGATGGATGAGCAAGGTCATGTCATTAGAAATAAGGCAAGACTAGTTGCTCAGGGCTACAGACAGGAGGAAGGAATTGATTATGATGAAACATTTGCTCCTATGGCTAGGCTAGAAGCAATTCGTTTGTATCTAGTCTACGCTGCTCATAAGAGCATTAAGGTATTTCAAATGGATGTGAAGAGTGCATTTTTAAATGGGAAGCTGCAAGAAGAAGTTTATGTCAAGCAGCCTCCAGGTTTTGAAAATGAACAACATCCAGGTTTTGTCTATAAGTTGGACAAAGCTCTCTATGGTCTCAAACAAGCCCCTAGAGCCTGGTATGACACTCTTACTGAGTTTCTTATGAGCAATGGGTATTCCAGAGGTAAAGTGGATACTACACTGTTCATAAAGAAAGTGAAATCTGACATTATGCTTGTTCAAATTTATGTGGATGATATAATATTTGGTTCTACTAATGAGCAGTTGTGCAAGAATTTTTCATTATCCATGAAATCCAAGTATGAAATGAGTATGATGGGAGAACTTACTTTCTTTTTAGGATTACAGGTTAAAGAAACCTCAACTGGAATTTTTATAAATCAAAGAAAGTACACTTTAGATCAATTGAAAAAGTTCAAATTTGATCAAAGTTCTCCTATTAAAACCCCAATGGCAACTAATGTAAAATTGGATGCTGATGCCAGTGGTAAAGCTGTTTCAGTAACAGCTTACAGAGGCATGATTGGGAGCTTGCTATATTTAACTGCTACTAGACCTGATTATATGTTTGCCACCTGTCTTTGTGCTAGGTTCCAAGCTGATCCAAAGGAATCTCATCTGGCTGCTGTTAAAAGAATCTTCAGATACCTAAAGGGTACACCAGGTTTGGGTCTTTGGTATCCCAAAGACTCCAGCCTTGAACTAACAGGCTATTCAGATTCTGATTTTGCAGGCTGCAGTCTAGACAGAAAAAGCACAACAGGTGGATGTCAACTCCTTGGTGGTAAGTTGATAAGTTGGTGTAGCAAGAAGCAGAACTCTGTGTCTACCTCTACTGCTGAAGCTGAGTACATTGCTGCAGGAAGCTGTTGTGGACAGATTCTGTGGATGCAGCATCAGCTTGAAGATTATGGTCTTGTGTATAGGAAAATTCCTATTCTGTGTGATAACACAAGTGCCATAGCCATTTCCAACAATCCAGTATTTCATTCTAGAACAAAGCATATTGAAGTCAGACATCACTTCATCAGGGATCACATTCAGAAAGGTAATGTGGAGGTAAGTTTTATTTCCACAAATGAACAGCTTGCAGACATTTTCACCAAACCTCTGGATGAAACAAGGTTTAACTACCTTGTCAGCAAGCTGGGCATGTTAAACAAGAGTGACTAAGTGTTTCTCAAAGGTCTAAAAATCTGTGTGTTTCACACTGCTCAAGTTTCTCAGAAAAGCTTGGACAGAACAGGTTATACATGTTCTGTACTTAGTCATTTGTCTGAAAAACTTGAACAGCTTGAGCATACAACAGGCTGAACAAAATCAGTTTATTCGTCCAGCCTGCTCTGATGTTCCAATCTTCAACTTGTTCACTTCTTCACACTGTCTTACAAGCCATTGTCTTGTAACCTGTTCAACTATTGAACACAACCTGCTCTTACAAAAGAGAGCAGGCTGAAGGAACAGTTTGAAAAATGAACAGCTTAAGGATTGAACAGCTTGTGATGACCATGGTCATCACAGGGTTGACCAACAGCTTAGACCTAAAATTTTAATTACCTTTCTTGAAACTTAAGTTACTTAATTAATGTTTTATTTAACTTAATTACTGCGGATAATGTGGATTACGTGTGTAAGTGATTAAAAAGGACTCAAGTGGTCTGACAAACGTCTGACATGGACAACCGTTCCGTTTTCCGTTAACGACTTTTTCAAATCAAACCGCCCAAAACCTTCTCTCTCATACACACTCACATTCAAATCCTATAAATACCAAACTACTGTTTCATCTTCCTCATCATTTCCAGAAATCCTCAAGAACCCTAAATATCGACTAAGTGTCTTTTGCTTCTCCAAACCTCAAAACTTTCCAAATGGCTCACAGACCTAATCCCTTTCTTCCAGTGTTCGTGGGTGATGATGTTGTCAAACACTCATCAGTCACCACAATGCTGACCATCAAACCCACAAACTACATTGCAAACCTTACTATCCCCAAAAACTATGTGGGGAAAGGTTACGATCAAATGGTGGAGTTTCTACAAGTTCATCCGTTGAACTATGCTATGACTGCAACTCCTGGTGTCCTGTACCAGGAGATAGTGTATGAGTTCTGGTACACCTGTTCCTACAACCCCAACACCCAAGTCATCAAAGGGACTATTCTTAATGGGACTCAAACCATTGAGATAACTACTGATCTTTTGAGGGAGGTTCTTCATCTGCCTGTTGCTGAGTCATATGATCTGCCCCAGCCTGAAAACGAGAAAATAGGAGATCTGCTACGCTTCTGTGGTGTAGCAGAACCCAAAATTGGAGCAACATTGTACAGGAAGGATTTGTCTCCTACCTACAGCTTTCTGTTTGCTTCGGTGATGATGAGCTTCAGCAGCAAAGTTGGTTCATTTGACCAACTGAGTAGAGATGAAGTTCCAATAGTCCTACAGCTAGTGGATGGGACTACCCTTGATATGGCTAAGTGGATCTTTGTGAACTTGAGGAACCTGGTGCAGCAAGAGCCAAGACCAGCTGTTGTCCGTTATCCCAGGTTTCTGAGCCTCATTTTCAGCCATGTTTGTGGTGAGCAACTATACAACTCTCAGCCCTTACTTAAGTCTGCTGCATTCCCTGTCATAGGGAATAGAATTTTCCATACTCCTGTACTTCAAAATGAGCCTCCTCTATCCACACCAATGAGGAGGTTGTTAGGTTTGGTGGAAGGACCCTCTGCTATGAGGGTGGATCCAAAAGCTGCTGCTCCCGCAAGAAAATCCAAAGCCAGGTCCAAACTTGTTAAGAGGACCCTGGCAACTGCTGAAGCTGGGCCTGTGAAAAAGAAGGCCAAATCAGCTCAGACTGAGTCTGTTCCTTTAGCCTCTGTGGCTGAGGGGGAGAAGACTCCTCACCCTGGTTCATTTGTTGAACCTCAAGCTTCTGTGGCTGGTGCCTCTGTGGCATCTGAGACTATGGAACAGGCCAACCCACCTATTTCTGACTCAGTCTCAAAACCTGTCCAGTCTGAACCTCTCATTTCATCTCCCCAATCACCCACTCCATCCATCCTCTATCACAGAAAATCCATCTCCAAAAAGAAATCAGCTAAACCAACCACCTCCTCTTTTCCCTCTCAACAGGGTTCAGTTGTAAAAGAAGCAACCCCTGCTGCCTCTCCTATTTTGGGAGAAGGTTCAGCCACATTGGAGCATGCTTCACTCCATTCTGAGTCTACCCAGAGTCAGCCTATACCCTCTGGTTCCTCCCAACAGGAACCAGTTGTACAAACGGAGATACCCACATCAACTATCCCAGCTTCCCAACAGGCTGAGGATATTGAAAGACAGGAGTCCTCTCCACTCCATACTGTGTCCACACTGTCCCCCACTAAAATCTCCTTACACCCTGAGTCTGCACGAGGTGCCCACGCTGCTGGTATAGACCAATCAGCAGCTCAGCCTCAAACTTCTGCTCCCCATGATACAGCTGTTCTACACCAAACAGCTGCTGAGGGACCAACAACCCAAGCTGATGAACCTCAGGGATCATACCATCCCTCTGGTGAGGCTGCTCCCTCCATGCAAACTCCATCAGCAGGTTTCACCACTGCTGATGTTGAAATGCATATCCCATCTCCCAATGATGAGGTGCTTTTAAACCAAGGCACTGCAGAGGGAACCACCACTGGTCTTCATGAGGATGTTGCAGCACAAGCAGCATCTGAAAGGCCCTCAACACCAACCCCTTCTCCTGGTGATGCAGCTACAGCCGCTGCTGAAGGACCCTTTGACCCCTCCAAGCTGGGCCATATTACTTTTGCCCAGGCTATGGAGCTTCTTTCAAAAGTTTCTCTTCCCTCTCCATCACATCCCCCTACACCAGCCTCATCATCATCTTCTCCATCTACCCAATCTAAACAGTCCACTCATACACCTCCATCTCCCAAAGACCTGACTTTGAAGGATCAGCTTTCCTTGCTGACTAACAAAGTTGGTTCTTTGGAAACTACCATGACCTCTCTACCCTCTCACATTTCAGACTCTGTGTCTGAACAGCTTAAGGGGTTCTTTGATTCGTTCAAAGACTCCTTCCCTGCTACTCCACAAACAGATACTTCTCCACAGCTGATAGCACTCACTGCACAGCTGCAAACAGTGTCCAACTCCCTCTCCTCCATTCTATCACTACAACAGGACTCTGTGTCCTCCATGACAACCATTTCTCAACAGCTGTCATCTCTCCTCACCTCTTGCAATTCTACCCTTCCTGCCACTCTGGCCAGCTTGACAACATTAATTGGCTCCCAATCTAATTCTGTGTCTTCAAACCTTGGTGATGTGCAAGATTCTCTCGAATTACATCTTGCACAGCTTCAAAGTTTGTTGTTCACAGCATCTGATAGGGAAAACATTGTTAAGCTGACCTCCCTTGCTGCTACTCAATCCTCTTCTCTTCAAACCTGTCTTTCCCAGCTTGCAGAGGTCCAGGACAATTTGGCTTTCTTAGTGACTAGCCTTGTTGGCCCCAGGCCTCCTGCCAAAACTGCTGGCAAGCCTGATGACTTTGTGTCTTCAGGCAGACCGGGTGTTGAAGGTGCTGGTACATCTCCTTCAAAGGGGGAGAAAACTTCCACTCCTAAGGAGAAACCAGTGCCTGCAGCACAAACTGGTCATCCTGCAGGAACAGTAGTGGGTGCTTCTCATGCTGCTCAGTCTACTCAGGTTGAATCTCCAATCCCTGCTCAGTCTAAGGGGGAGGAATCCATTCCTGAGGGCAGGCTAAGCAGCAGAAGAAGGCATCTGATCCTAGAGGAAGAAGAAGAAGAAGAAAGTCCTGAAGCTGCAACCACTACAGCAGCTAAAGGAAAAGGAATAGCAGAAGATGATCCTATGCAGCAGAAACAAGCAGAAGATCAATTTCACAAAGCCAGGGCTAAAGAAATGGGTCTTCCTATGCACAAGTACTTTGAGTTTAGAGAAGAACAGCTTCAAGCCCTGGAAGTGCTTAGAAAAGAAGAAGAATCTGCCAAAGCTGCCAAAGAATTTGCACTTCAAGAAGCAAAGAAAATAAAAATGTTTACTCTGGAAGTGCAAAAGAAAATATTGGAAGCTGCTAAGGGATCAGCAGGGGAGAAGGAAGCAGAGAAAGAAAAAGGTACTCTGGTCTTTGTGACCAAGCCTACAGTGCCTCATGCAAGAGTTCAATACCATTTTGACAACCTGGCAAAGAAAAAATTTCAAGATGTTGCTGAAAGAAGGCTTGCCAAGGAAGCAATTGTCAAAGCTGTCCCTATATCAAGAAAAGGCAGTCAGTGGAAGATAAAAATAACAAGGATGGGTGCAACAGGCCCTGAATTGGAAACATATGGCTACTCTGACGTAGCACAGATGGGGTACAGAGAATGGGTTGAATTGGCAGTTGCCCTGAGTGAATCAAAGTCAGAAACAGCTAAGACAATCAGGACATATGTCAAGAAACTGATGGAGAGAGTGAAGAACCTTGGCCTGATCTCCAAAGAAATAATTGAAGGTGTCTTGGTGACACATCCAAAAATTAAGGCCAGGAGGACAAGGAAAGACACTGAAATGGAACTACTCCTTACACTGATTGAACAAGGAGATTATGCCATTGAAGTGAAAGGAATTGATTACAGCCTGCCAAGTGGAATACAGTTTGAAGATGGCAAGATTATTGAAGAGCCTGAGCTAGGGGCATTCTTTGTGGATCCCTTAACTCAAAAGAAATGCTTTCAGAGAGCATCAGATCTGTACAAAGTGGATCTGAGACAACTGGTGGCCTTCAGACTTGCAATTTCATTCAGGCAGTCTAGTAAGTGAAGAGCAGCCATCTGGGATCAGCTCAGAGGCTTCTTTGAAAGAGGAGAACTTGAGGATCCCAAGTTCATGATTATAAGAAGTGAAATTCAAGAGCTTGAGGAAACCAGAGAGCAACTTGAAAAGATGTTTGAAGGTGCCCCTCCATTGTGATGAAGTCCATCTGCCATCTGGGCAGGTGAAGAATGGAAGCTGTCTATCAGTTGGACAGGCTTACCATTTTCTGCTCCCAACATAAACAGTCCAATGTACATTAGTTGTACTCCATTTTACATATGTTGTAATTTTCTTTACATTAGTTGTAATATACATTAGTACATTAGTTGTACTTTTGTAAGAACATGTGTTGTTCTAATGTATTCAAAAATCAGTGTATATATAAACTGATCTTTTACTTTATGTTGATGTTGTAATTCTATTTCAACAAGTATATTGTAAAAATATATAGTGATTTTTGACGAAACCAGCTTAGACTAGTTATTGCAAATAGGGGGAGATTGTTAGGCACAAAAAGGCCTCAGTCAAACCTGTTCTACATCTGAGGGGGAGATTACTAATCAAACCTGCTGATGCATTTGATGGTTGAATTTAAGGCCTGTTATATGCCTTATTGAAACCTGAAAATGATTTGCAATATCAGTCCAAAGCTGTTCTATGTGTTGCATGTGTTGCAACTAAGACAGTTTGTCCACGCTGCTCAGTCTGCTGAACAGGCTGAACATAAACTGTCTACGCTGCTCTATACTAGTGAGCAGCTTGGGCATTTTCCAAGAGTTCTGTTCTTTGTGAACAGGCTAAAACACTTTATGGAATATGTCTCCAAGTCCTCATGTATTGTCTTTGGCTGCAAGATCAGTTTACAAAGTCGAAGACAAAGTGGAAAACAGAACTGCTCAGTCTGCCCAAGCTGTTCTGTTACATGAAGACAAAAGGTTATTTGAAAAAGGGTGACAGACCTTTTTCTTATATCAAAATAGGCCTTTACAAGGAAGAAAGACGCAAAGTTGACATTCCTTATTTAGTTAAAGGCAATGCAACAGTAGACAAAGTGAAAAGACAAAAGTTCTGCACATGTGAAGACAAGTCTGCTTTTCAGAAAAGTGCAGAAAAGTTATGTTGTCTTTTCAAACAAGACTTCTCCTTTTTCATTCCGTCCAATGAAGAACTCTTAGATCCTCTGAGTGAGTATAAAAGGAAGCTTCTAAGGTCAGAAAGATTAAGCCAAAAAGCTAAGTGCTGAAGCTAAGAGTGAACGTGCAAGTATATTTTTCATGCATGCAAGCCTGCTTATGTAATACAGTTTCTTTGTGTCTAAGCTGTTCTACTTAAGCTGTTCCTCTAAGTCTTGTAAACACAGTGAATGCTTATTAGTGAGTGTATTCATTGTAATCTAGTTTGAGTCTGTCTTAGACTAGTAAACATACTGTTGTATCTGTCATCTCAGCTTGAACCTTTCCGCATTCAAGCTTGTTTGTAATTAACAAATTGTTGATAATACATACAAACATTGAGAAAATAGTGTGTAGTTTTTAAATAGCTGTATTCACCCCCCCCCCCCCCTCTACAGCTTTAAGCTATATACTTTGGGAACCTCTCGGGACCTACAGGAGTCCAGAATTTCATTTGCACTGTCTCATAACAAACAAATAGTCATTCCTTATGTACGCCAATTTTATGAACATCTGCAAGTAGATTGCACTGTCACTCTGACAGTTCTAAGGACAAGGATTGCTGGACAGCCGTTGGTATTTTCTGCTGATGTGCTACGCCAAGTTCTGCAGCTGGGAACTCAGGAGCAAGAGTCTGGGCCTATAGATTTTCCTTTAAGTATTAGACAGGCTGACTTTGTGAGGATGGGATATAGCATGGATGTTTTTAAGGCATCCTATATGAAGAGTGGACTCATTGGGCAATGGAGATTTTTGGCGCACGTGTTCATGGTATGTATTGCGGCCAAGAAAGCGGGATTTGATTATTTGTATCGAAGATCCAATCCGGGATTATCGCATTGGTTTATAATCGGCGTTTCAGTTTTTCAGAAATGTTTTTCTCAGAGTTTGTTCATCAAATCACTGCTCCGGAACGAGAAAGACTGTTACTTTATCCCCGCTTTGTGATGATGCTCATCAGGCACTTCTTGCCAAATTTACCACAGCTTAATGACGTTCAAAGCGTAGCGGTTATCGATAAGAGGATTTTTGCTGATTGCTCCTCTCATAAAGGAAGGTTAGCGGTCCCGGTAGAGCGACCTTTGTTTGGGGCTGTTATCGACCGGAACTTTGTCGCCCCTGATGATGCCAATTGGGCGGGTGAGGTGGAAGTTCAGCATCGTCAGCCACAACAACAATAGCAACAACCGCGCCCTCAGCAACAGAGGAGACGCCAAAGATCTTCAGCGAGTCAAACTCAGGCAACTAGGCCTTCTACCAGTCAACCTCAAGAGGCACAAGAGGCAGGGCCTTCAAGTGCACCACCCGATTCTGATCCGATAACACAAACATTGGAAGAAATCTGGGCTTCTGGGCCTAATGCTAATGAAGAGATAACAACTGAGCTTGTTGATCAATTGTTAGAGCCTCCGGAAGGAAAAGATGATGTTCTTAGGGAAGTCGATGAATATCAACCTGAGCAAACAGGTAATGACATGTCATCTTCAGCTACTGAATCTGAAGATATGGAAGAGATAGAGGTTGAAGTACCAGAGTCTGTCACTGCAGAACCATCTGTCCAGATAGGAACCTATGGATCGAGGTTAGTGGTGAATGAAGAAGCTTCACGACGACGAGCATCACGGGAGTCTGATGACTCTGATTTTGAGGAAGACGAAGTCGCTCCATTATTGACAAGGCAAAGGGCTAAACGTCATCGTTTTATGCAGGGAGCTACCTCCTCTTCAGCTGCACAGCCTGAAATATCTCATCCTCTACCTACTCAATCTACCATTCCACCATCACCACCACCTGTTGAACCGTACATCCCATCACCAATCATTCCGACCCCAATACAATCCATTCCATCCACCTCATCCACCTACGCAGAGAATCAAAGGTTTTTGGAACTAAAGAATAGAGTTGACTTCCAGCAGATTCAAATCTTTGGCCTGACAACGGCTCTCGGGGAAGTACAAAAGCATAATGCCAATCTAGATATCGAGAATGCCGAGCTGAAGAAGACTGTGGATCAGGTTCAGGAAGATAACTTGGAGCTGAAAGCCTTTGTAGCTGATCAAGCGGCCGAAATAAGATCGATGCGCTCCCTGATTGAACAAATAATGAAAAATATAAAGGCTCAGGGGGAGAAAAGCTGCCGTGATCAAGTGGAGCTGCCTAGGGATGATGATGATAATAATGAAGATGACAATGGCAATGATCCCAGCACGCAAAGACATAATGAGCCAGTAGATTTTTCTGCTGCTCAGGATGCTGAGACTCAGGGGGAGCCGAGTCAATCGGGAGCTGTAGAAGGAGAGGCCAGTTCATCCAAAGCCACAGAGTCGGAGATAAATGAAATGATCGAAGCCCTAATGGATCTCGATGACGACCCTATGGACCTTGGCTTTGATTTTGAGGATGATATGGAGGAGTTAGAAGAAGGAGAATTTGTACCCGAAGATATAACAGATTGGAAATCCGATGATGAAGTTTGTGCTGATGAAGATGATGAAGCAAATGAGATCATCGTTTAGCAAAACCCAATCACAGATACTTATGTGATAGACGGAAATAATGTGATTAACATAGAAGTAGTCAATGCTGCTTTAAATGTTGATTCATCAAGAGAAGAGCCTGCTAGAGAGCTTACCAATGAAGAGAAAAGAAAACTATGATTCAGGGCAGAGCAAAAGGAGTTAGAGTTAAAGAAGAAGATGCGTGTGCGGGGTACTGGAGAGCTATCCGGAAGTATATTGAGCTGGTTCTTTGATCGGGAATTGCAGCTATTCATTATCAAAAGAAAAGATGGTCTCCAGTATCTCAGAAAAACTCTGAAAGTGTTCAACTCCTTGCCGAACATTGAGATAAAGGCGTTATCTTGGAAGGAGCTAATCAACATCGGCAACGACCCTTACGCTGAAATAATTGCCAAGATCATAAGAAAAGAAGGAAGGTTGAGGAAGTTCGAACGTCTCAATCCGAGGGTAGGTAAACGAGTAATGGACCATTCTCGAATTGATCCTATGACTGGGCGTCCATGGATGAAAATACAATACAGACCAGTGAGATGTCTGAGAAAGGTTCCACTCAAGCCAATGCCACAGGATGTCATGAAAAACCTAAACTGGTGGTATGTGGAAAGTGAAACGGGAGAAGCCGTGATGGAAGATTTTGAAGAAAAAGTGATTCTTAGAGTCTACGATCCCCTTCACCTTGTAAACCTTTCTAAAGATGATCTTCAAGTGCTACATGCTCATAAAATCTCAAGCGACACTCATATGGATAGTGAGGCTAGAAAGTATGAAAATGTAGTTAAAGTGTGTATTGCGAAGGGTTTGTATGCTGGCAGTAGTTTGAATAAATAATAAACAAAGTACTTAATCAAATGTGTGAATTGTTAGAAGCTATCGTCAAGGGGGAGTCTGTTGGTACACCCTGTGTGACGATAGCATTCTAAGTGATCCAACATTGTGGTATTAGCAAGTGTTTGATATATATGTTTATATATGTTTGATAATTATTACTGATTGTATGTTTGAACTTGATGTAACGTATTACAATAAGTTCAAACATAAAGTTCAAAGATAAATTCAAGCATAAGTTGAAAACATAAGTTTCAATATGTGAAAGAGTAAATTCGAATTCTCTGAGGATTGGCATTCGAATCTATGACAGATTCGAATGTATTCCTAGGCAGATTCGAATGTACATCATAAGGTAGATTCGAGAGTGTCCAGAGGACAAACTCGAATGGGCCTTGGGCCTGATTCGAGTTTGGCCCATGGCAGACTCGAATGGTCATCTATAATTAGGGATAGACTCGAATTAGCAAGGGACTTTTTGCAGAATTCGAGAGAGATTAAGCAAAAGGCGATTTCGAGTTTATCAGAGGTTTTAGTGTTGTTTCGGAGAGAATCAATTCATAGGTGCGTCCATCGTAGTTCGTACAGCTTATTGATAGTCTCCGTGTTCCGAGTGAGAGTTGTCACCGTCAACCCGTTAACGAGGATTCCGCACTCGTTGACGGTCTCGCGTCTAGATAGATCCATAGTGTGTAGACCTTACACCTGTTGGAGGGAAACAGGAGAAACTCCAATAGCTGGTTCTGCTTTATTACAAGAAACCAACGAAAAGATCCAACTCATTCGACAGTACATGAAAACGGCACAAGATCGACAAAAGAATTACCACGATCGCCGTCACAAAGCAATAGAGTTTCAAATGGACGATTCGGTATACTTAAAAGTTTCTCCGATGAAAGGTGTCACAAGATTCGTAAAGCGAGGAAAGCTATCGCCTCGATTCATAGGACCCTTCAAAATACTAGAAAGAGTTGGGAACCAGTCCTCTCATTTGGACTTACCGGAAGAATTGCCTGGTGTTCACCCGGTATTCCATGTTGGTTACTTAAGAAAGAGTCTGGTGCCCGAAAGGGAACCATGGACTGACCATTCAGACATAAATATTGACGAACGGCTAAGGTTCGTTGATGAGCCGGAGTGTATTTTGGAAACAAAAGTCAAGAAACTCCGCAATAAGGAAATCAGGATGGTGTTGGTCAAGTGGAAGCATCATCGGGGAGCTAATCATACTTGGGAATCGGAAGAAGACATGAAGAACAAGTACCCAAGTCTGTTTAGCGCAGCATGACTTCGCGGACGAAGTACAGGCGTGGTGGAGCCCATGCTGTAACATCCCAATTTTCAATTATATGTAATTTACAATTATTTCGACTTAATGGTTGTATTAATGAAATATTATATCAATTTAAGTTAAATTTTGATCATATTATCAGTTAAGTAAAAAGATACGAAGTTGAGGGGTGTAATATGCAAGTGGGTCAAAATGGGAAATAAAAGATGGAAAAAAAAACCCTTTCATTTCCACAAACTCATTCTCACTCTACTCTCTCTCTCTCTGCTTCAATTCAAAAATACACAAGAATCAACAAATTTCAAGTGCAAAAGTTGGATTCAAGTAGCATTTAAGGAACTATAACTACTACAAACTTCAAATCAACGTAACAATCTCCCTATATTACGGATTTTTGAAGTTTTAGGTCGGTTTTTATGAAAACCGATTTCTAAGATTTAAGATGCAAATGTTTATGCATGTTGTATATTATTGATGAAATGTTAAAATCAAACATGTATGATGTAGTGTACCAGGTTTCAGAATCAGATTCGCACTCTAAGTATGATTTTTGGAATTATGTGTGTGTTTTAGTGTGTGTTCTTCGAAATTGTAGAAAAATGGACACAAATGAGAGATTTTTGGTACATTAAGGCATATTATAAGTTAAATGAGTACATTTAAGTTCATATTTACAACTTTAGTTACTGAAACATGCAAAAATGGTCAAAATATAATTTCTGGAAAATATTGGAAATTTTCTAAGTATGAACTCGGATATTAATGGTCCGAATTCGGACCTGCCCATTTCGAATCAAATGTCCATTTCGGACCATTCCCAATTCGGACCCCCAACCTAATTCGGACCTATAGTGACTTCGAACCACACCCATTTCGAAATTCACCCCAATTCGGACCCACTCTATTTCGGACCAGAGCCCAATTCGGACCATTCGGATTTCGGACCATCCGAATTCGGATGTGGTCCGAATTCAGTGCTATTTCAATTAATTTTCAGAATATAAGTTTTAAGCAATTACTGACACAAAATCACTATTACACTTACTTTACAGATCATTGTGGTGTTATCAAAACACACATTGATTCAGAGACAAATTGCACTATACCAATCACTGTGAGTAACAAATTGTCATTCTAACATTTATTGTTTTTGCATTCATGTTTATATATTCAATGGCATGTTCACATTGTTCATATACATCATTTGGCACTCGTACATGATTTGTTCTTATGATGCACACTCGTACATGACATGCAACACACATGTAGCCAGCGTTCATTTGAAAGTGCATCTATTTACATCATGCTTGCACTGCATGATCATTACTTCACAATCTGATGCGACCTGGACTGGGGCTGACAGCATGCCACTGTCGGGGACTGATCATCCCACTCATTATCCCGTCAGGTTCGGCACATCCCCGATCAGCATTTGAACTGCCAACCCCATGCTTGCACTGCATGGTTTACACATACATTGAGGCTTACACTGCCTAATTTCACATACATGGGGCTTACACTGCCCATGGTTAAGCATTGCTTGTAAAGAAATCTTTGTTGTTTGCATAATCTGTTATCTCACTAAGCTTTAGCTTACAGTTGACTCACAAATGTTTTCAGGCAAAGGCAAAAGTGTAGCAGGACCTTCAACTTAAGCAATTCAATTCATATCCCGGAGACTTAGAAGCTATTGGTACTTGAATGTAATAGCTTTGGGCTGGGATTTACTACTTTCAAAACAATTTGTGATGTTGTAATAGTTAGACTTTATCACTGTAGACATGTACTTTCATTGCTTTAGTGTGGAACTGCTTAAATCTATTTTAAGTATTCAATTTAAATTATCATGTAAAACGTTAGGTTGTTTGTTGATCCTGGTGATTCAATTATACTATCAAAATAAAAGGGTGTCACACTCTTCATTGGGACACCTTGCACCAGACCATGTTCAGTGATGTAGTTCATTTTCCTTAGGTGCAAGTGGGCCATGCGTCTGTGCCATAAGACGGATTTGGTCTCTGAAGCTTTAGACAACAGACAGATTGTTCCCATCGACGAATTGGAGATGTTCATGTCTAGCATGTACAAATCGTTCTTCCTTGGGGCTCTCATCATAATCCACTCATCAAGAATTTTGAATCCCGGCTTCAGCACTAACGCTTCAGTATAAGTAAACAAACCTGAATTCTTCTTATCACAGATCTGAGAGACACTATTGAGATTGTGAGCAAGTCTATCAACGTGATATACTTGATCAAGTGTGATAGTCTCATTAGTGATCACTCCTGCACAAGTGATATTTCCTCCCTTGTTCCCAGCGAATGATAAGAAACCCTTGTTCCCTCCCTTGAAGTCTGTGAGTAGACTTCTTTCCCCAGTCATGTGCCTAGAGCAACCACTGTCGACGAACCACTTGTTGTTGAGACCTGTAGTTAGCTCCTGCACATGAAAGAAAACAATTTAGTTATCACGGGGAACCTAAGCCATGACTGACTTGGTAATTGTCACACCACGTACCCCGGTTGGCAACGAAGCGTGACGTCACGGAAGCGTAACCATAATCATAACGAACGACCACTATATGGACGTTTTTCAAAAATACATTGATTTAACTTCAAATATAAATATTGTTTTACATAACCAAAATACAGAGTAAGTAGTTCTTAAATTACCAAGATGTAGATACACAATTTAGTTTATCAGGAAAAATGCAAATGAATCTCCGAGTTTGAAAACGATGCGACTCCAAAATGAACGGAAGCCTTGGAATACTTCCGATAAATGTGCATGTCTCAAACACCTGAAAATACATGCTAAAATACGTCAACAAATTGTTGGTGAGCTCATAGGTTTACGCGAAAAGACCAGTGGTATGGACATTATCAGATGAGTTGAATTTATAAAATCATAAATTCCGTGTATGTATTAGATAAACCATCATGCAACCGAAGCTTAATTAAAATGAGTTTGCCCTGTGCAGTATTCCCATACGTAATACCGTGTGTTGAATATATATGCACTCGCTGTTAGCCGACCCGAACTAACCCGAATGGGGGACATGACTCCCAATAGATCTATCCACAATATATTCGCGCTTTCAAATAAATGCAATTAACGGTTCATGATTTGAGGGCTGATGGATCCAAACATGTAATACATATAAGAAATAAACAGTTTTGATGTCCATATGAAAACATTGTGTGTATTTCCACCCCAATAGATAGTGAAAATAGGGGCTATGAAGACTCACCGAGCTTGTGATGGCAAAATACGCGCAAAAATGCAAGTTTGCGTTGTTTGATGGGTGATGAAACCGGATGTGTTTAACCGAGTCCTAAATGATAATAAGGACTTAATATCTCTAATATATGATAATATGCATATTTATAGATTTTTATGTCTTAAATCACACAACATTACAAGTTTATAAATAAAACCCACATAAAACGTCAAGTTTATATATATATATATATATATATATATATATATACAAAGGATTTTTAGAATCAAGAACGACCATTTTTCGAGATGTTTAGGTTGGTGAAAAAGCTCGTTAAAACCCCTATGTTGGCCATTTTTGAGCTGTCAAACTTTCGGTTTCCCAAATAATATCTGGAGGTCTTAAACTCCAAAATAAATTATGAAAACTTCCAGATCTATAGTTAAGACATAGATCTAACTTTTGAGACAAGAATCAACTCATTTCTTTAAGTTATGAATTAGTTATGATTTTTCAAAGTCGATATAATTTTTCTGCCGAAAATCCGCAGTTTATAAACTTGAAATAACTTATGATTCTTGTTGTTTATTCAAAGACTACTTGTATGAAAGTTATAGAAGTTATAAAACACATATATATCACTTGCTTTCATAATATTAACACTTTTATGATGTGTTCATATATTCATAAACACATTTAAAGAAACAACTTAAAAAAAAACTAGAAATTTATAAACTTGAGTTTTTATGAAACTTGTTGTTGTTGGTGCTTATATATATTATGCAATACTTATATAAACATAAATGTAAGATTAAATAAGTTAGTATTTAACTACTTTTAAGTGTTTATAGTATGATTTTGAGTAGAAGTTGAAATCTTTGCAAGATATGCACCAAGAACACTTGAATTTCACCAAGAACACTTGAATGAAAAGGTTTGTGATGTGTGTGGGTGTGGATCCAGTTTTTAGATAGGGAAAGAAGAGTTTTTTGTGTGGTGAAAATGAATGAAATGCCTCTCTATTTATAGAAGAGAAAAAGTGATGAAATGATGAAAAATAGATGGAGGTTGTGTGCACCTTTTAGCAAAATGATTATGTTTAAAGTAATATTAAAAAAATAGAAGTCATCCGCTAAAAACACATGTCTATAGCCAGCCATATACATGTATTATACATGTTTTCATTTTTTTTTGTATAAAAGTATTTAGAAATGTATTCTTGTATTTCCCTTTTCTTGTAATTTCATAAATACTTTTGGATGCATTGTTTTAATGAATTGTTTTAGTCTTGCAAAATTAATGTTAAGTAATTGTATTAGTGTATGATTAGTGTCACTAATCATAATTTAATTATGTACTTAGTTGAATTAATCCCTTGTATCGTAAATCGATCGGATTAATTGATTTCCCGATTCATCGCACCGATGAATTTGATTCTAATTGAGTTCAATTTTCTAATAAACCTTGTTAATCACTTGATTAATTTCTAATGACCACTGATTAGGTTATAATTGGCTATTAAATACAGATTAGGTCATTGTTGCTAACCTGGTTTAGTGCCGGATGTTATAGTCTCCCCCTGTTAAGGGAATTTTGTCCCAAAATTTTATCTTGTTTTCTCAGGGGTATTGCAACTTAAGAGTAGATGAGAGTATTTTTGCTTAAACTGGCCTTTGCATGCCCTAGTGAATTCTGGTTCATGTCTAGAATTCCATCTGACCTTGAGGATGGGTATACAACTGTGCTTCAATCCTTTGACCTTACGGTCCATGATTTCAACCGGCTCTTTGATGAATCGAAGTTTATCAGTTAGTTGGATCTCTTCCAAGGGGGTAACAAGTGTCTCCTCTAACAAACACTTCTTCTTATTCGATACATGGACGGTATTGTGCATGCTGCTAAGCTCTGGTGGTAACTTTAAACGATAAGCTACGAGTCCAATTCCCTTTAAGACTTTGCATTGCCAATGTATCGAGGGTTTAGTTTTTCCTTATTTTCCTAATTGTATCACACCCTTCCATGGCGAGACTTTCATTGGTACTCGTTCTCCTAATTAGATCTCAAGGGATTTTCACCCTACATCTTCATAACTTTCTGCCAATCAGTTCCGCATCTGTACTATCTTTTCGGTAGTTTCATGAATGATCTTAACGCCAGTGATTTGGCCATTTCCCACTTCTTCCTGATAAATCGGTGATCGACACTTTTGCCCGTAGAGGGCCTCAAACGGAGCAGCTTCAATACTTGAGTGATAGCTATTGTAGTACGATAATTCCACTAAGGAAATTGAGTATCCATTACATAGGCTCTTAATGTGTGTTCTAGGGTTTCGATCGTTCTATTATTATGACCATCGGTCTGAGGGTGATATGTGGTACTTTTTGCTAAGTTTGTATCCAAAGCTTGCTGTAATAATTGCCAAAAACTTAGATGTAGATTTGCTATCCATTTCCGAAATGATTATAATAGGCACTCCGTGTCCGGAGACGACTTCCTTTAGGTACGTTTGGACTAGCTTATTCATCCTGATGTTCTTCTTGATTGGCAGGAACGCACGGATTTTGTTAGGTGGTCGACTATTACCCAAATGGTTTCTGATGTTTTATCTTAACTTTGGAGCATGTTACGAATTTTCTGACAGATGTGACAATGTCATTCTTCATGATAGGCCACCTGTATAGCTCCTTAAGGCCATGATACATTTTATCGGATCCGGGATGAACGACATATCTTAATTTGTGTCCTTCATCCATAGCCAACTTTCTTATTCCACCAAACAGAGTAATCAGATTCTATTCATGAAATATCGATTTTTATTAGCCCTTATCCTAAACTATTTATCCACTTGTACTCTTTACGGCTTAGCTCATTAGTTTTCCTCAGGTGATAACGAATTTTCACGGTTGCAATTACTTATTAGTTCCATCCAACAGTACTACTTCGTATTCGACTCTTTCTGGTTCAAGATGTGTTGGAGGCTCTTATGGTCTGTGAATACAATACACTTCATACCGTACAACTAATGTCTCCAAGGATAAAGACTGCTGCTTCAAGATCCAGATCATGCGTTGTGTAAATCACCTAGTGAACCTTAATTTTTCATAAAGCATAAGCTATGACCCTATCTTTCTATATCAACCCATTGTGTGAAGCGTCACAGTAATCTACAAATTTCTTGCTTCTCTTGGATAAAATAAGCGCACTGCGCAGTTTGTGCTTTAATAACCGATATGATGTCTCCTGATCCTCGCCCCAATCATACTTAATGTCTTTTCGGGTCATTTTTGTTAGAGCTCCGGTGATCTTTGAGAAATTTTTGATAATTGCCTATAATAAGTGGCAAGTCTTAAGGACTGTCGTATCTCTATGGGGGTTCTAAGAGTTGACCAATTCTTGATAGCCTCGATCTTTGCGTGGTTGACTTGGATCCTTTTACTATTGATCACATGATCAAGAAATTTCACCTATCTTAGTCAAACTTAGAAAGCTTGGCTTATAGTTGTTCCTTCTTCAACAACTCGAGAATTAGTCTTAAATGTTTGCTCGTGGTCCTCCTTGTTTTGTGAGTAGATTAAAAGTCATTAATGAATACAATCACGAATTTGCCTAGATAAGGTTTGCACACCCGATGAGGTCCATGAGTACCATCGGGGGCACTGGTTAATCCAAACGTCATTATTAGGAATTTACGATGACCGAAACGGAATCTGAAAGCTGTCTTTGGAATACCTTTCCTGCGAACTCTAACATGATGATCACCAGACCTTAGGTCGATCTTCGAATAGAAGCTTAATTCTTGGAGTTTGTCAAACAAGTCATCGATCCTTGGAAGTGGGTATTGGTTCTTTTAGCTTATTTAACTCTCGGTAATTGATGCACATCCCGAAAGTTCCATCCTTCTCCTTTATGAACAAAACTGGAGCTCCTCCAAAGCGAGGAACTCGGTTTGATAAACCTTTTATCTAAGAGCTCCTATAGTTGGTTGGACGATTCTTACACTATTGATGGGGCTAATCGGCATGGTGTTCGAGCCACTGGTACCGCACCTGATAGTAGACCGATTTTTGAATTTGACTTGCCTCGATGTTGGGAGTTCAGGTAAGTGTTCTGGAAAAACTTTGGGGTAACCATAAATAATAAGAATATTTTCCAGCTGCTTTCCCTTTGGCTCCCTCTCTATCAACACTTTAGGGTCCTAATGCTAGAGATGATGCTTACTTTGGTATTTCTTGCTTTGCCTTGGACAGTAAGGACCTTCTTATTGGCTAAAGGTATATGAACTGTGTTCTTGTTGCATACTATTTCCACATGATTTTCGGTAGCAAATCCATGCCTATGACCACGTAAACACTTCCCAGTTTGATGGGTATCAAGTCTGTTTCAAAGAGTCGGCCTACTAATTCTACGGAGCATCCTCGACTTATATTATTTGTCTTAAGCGTCTCACTATCATCAACCTCAATAGCATAAGTAGCACTTAATGGAATTTATCAGCTTAGTGAACTTAGTGGATATAAAGCTCCTATCAGCACCAGTATCAAATAGTAGAAATGCATAAGTGGTATCTAATGGGGTAAGAGGATAAGTCTACGGGTTTGAAATTTCTTAGGCAGATAGTCACAGCTTTATCTTTTCCTACGCAGAGTTGTAGTTAAAACTTAAATCCTCATAAAAGTTCTTGATACTTAATCTTTGTATATGTTATGGTCAGAATTTTCTGATAAATTCTTAAGCCTTATTTACCCTAAGATATATTAGATAGTATAGCCTAGATAAATACTATAAAATGGTAGAAGGGTACTAAGTATGAGATGCCTCTAGGGTTTCCTCGTACTCCAGAGCGTTAAGTCGTTGGGTTAGTTCTACATTACGGGCTTTGCGCTCTGCTAGGCGCTATCACAATTTGTCTATTCCGTCTTGTTGAATCGCTTGGGTATTCTGGTTGTCCCAAGGCATATTGAGGGTTTGTATTGCCTCCTGCTTAATCCTTGCAAAGATCTCACCGACCTCTTGGTGGATTTTGTTGAAATTGGAGGTCGTTTCTGGCGGCCCTTGCCACTAACAGGGACATCGTTTGTTACATAGGTTTCTAGGTAAGTGTCGGCACTTGAGAGGAAGATGGTGTTATGACCTCAAACTGGATTTGGATCCCCTCCTCGTTTCTCCACTTTTGGAGAGTGTGAGGCATCCATCCCCACTGTCCTACGCTTGCCCGTTACTACTGCGGTGGGCTTGGCTGATGGGCTGGTACCGGGATAGACTCCCGTTGTGCTAGTCACACCCTTTCCCTAGGGGTGAATTTCGACATGTTATTGTCATCAGGGTCCATATATGTGTTCACAGTTCTTGAAGAAAGTTTAGTTTTTGTAACAGTTATAGTCTAGGTACTAATGCAACCTAGTTCACTATAACTATGGCTCTGATACTAATCTGTCACACCCCGTACCCCGGTTGGCAACGAAGCGTGAGGTCGCGGAAGCGTAACCATAATCATAACGAATGACCACTATATGGACGTTTTTCAAAAATACATTGATGTAACTTCAAATATAAATATTGTTTTACATAACGAAAATACATCGTAAGTAGTTCTTAAAATACCAAGAGGTAGATACACAATTTAGTTTATCAGGAAAAATGCAAATGAATCTCCGAGTTTGAAAACGATGCTACTCCAAAATGAACGGAAGCCTTGGAATACTTCCAATAAATGTGCATGTCTCAAACACCTGAAAATACATGCTAAAATACGTCAACAAATTGTTGGTGAGCTCATAGGTTTACGTGAAAAGACCAGTTGTATGGACATTATCAGATGAGTTGAATTTATAAAATCATAAATTCCGTGTATGTATTACATAAACCATCATGCAACCGAAGCTTAATTAAAAATGAGTTTGCCCTGTGCAGTAGTCCCATACGTAATACCGTGTGTTGAATATATATGCACTCGCTGTTAGCCGACCCGAACTAACCCGAATGGGGGACATGACTCCCAATAGATCTATCCACAATATATTCGCGCTTGCAAATAAATGCAATTAACGGTTCATGATTTGAGGGCTGATGGATCCAAACATGTAATACATATAAGAAATAAACAGTTTTGATGTCCATATGAAAACAGTGCATGTATTTCCACCCCAATAGATAGTGAAAATAGGGGCTATGAAGACTCACCGAGCTTGTGATGGCAAAATACACGCAAAAATGCAAGTTTGCGTTGTTTGATGGGTGATGAAACCGGATGTGTTTAACCGAGTCTTAAATGATAATAAGGACTTAAAATCTCTAATATATGATAATATGTATATTTATATATTTTTATGTCTTAAATCACCCAACATTACAAGTTTATAAATAAAACCCACTTAAAACGTCAAGTTTAAATAAATAAATAAATATATATATATATATATATATATATATATATATATATATATATATATATATATATATATATATATATATATATATATATATATATATATATATATATATATATATATATAATTTTCCAGGTTTTTCGGAGGTTTTTCGGCCTACTTTGAGGCTGTTTTTGACCAAGTTTCAAAATGTTTTAGGCTTTGGTTTTCTAGGACATTAAACTTCTATATACAAAGGATTTTTAGAATCAAGAACGGCCATTTTTCGAGATGTTTAGGTTGGTGAAAAAGCTCGTTAAAAACCCTATGTTGGCCATTTTTGAGCTGTCAAACTTTCGGTTTCCCAAATAATATCTGGAGGTCTTAAACTTCAAAATAAATTATGAAAACTTCCAGATCTATAGTAAAGACATAGATCTAACTTTTGAGACAAGAATCAACTCATTTCTTTAAGTTATGAATTAGTTATGATTTTTCAAAGTCGATATAATTTTTCTGCCGAAAATCCGCAGTTTATAAACTTGAAATAGCTTATTATTCTTGTTCTTTATTCAAAGACTACTTGTATGAAACTTATAGAAGTTATACAACACATATATATCACTTGTTTTCATAATATTAACACTTTTATGATGTGTTCATATATTCATAAACACATTTAAAGAAACAACTTAAAAAAAAAACTAGAAATTTATAAACTTGAGTTTTTATGAAACTTGAGTTTCACCAAGAACACTTGAATGAAAAGGTTTGTGATGTGTGTGGGTGTGGATCCGGTTTTTAGAGAGGGAAAGAAGAGTTTTTGGTGTGGTGAAAATGAATGAAATGCCTCTCTATTTATAGAAGAGAAAAAGTGATGAAATGATGAAAAAGAGATGGAGGTTGTGTGCACCTTTTAGCAAAATGATTAGTTTAAAGTAATATTAAAAAAATAGAAGTCAACCCCTAAAAACACATGCCTATAGCTAGCCATATACATGTATTTTCATTTTTTTTTGTATAAAAGTATTTAGAAATGTATTCTTCTATTTCCCATTTCTTGTAATTTCATAAATACTTTTGGATGCATTGTTTTAATGAATTGTTTTAGTCTTGCATAATTAATGTTAAGTAATTGTATTAGTGTATAATTAGTGTCACTAATCATAATTTAGTTATGTACTTAGTTGAATTAATCCCTCATATCGTAAATCGATCGGATTAATTGATTTCCCGATTCATCGCACCGATGAACTTGATTCTAATTGAGTTGAATTTTCTAATAAACCTTGTTAATCACTTGATTAATTTCTAATGACCATTGATTAGGTTACAATTGGCTATTAAATACAGATTAGGTCATTGTTGCTAACCTGGTTTAGTGCCGGATGTTACAGTAATACCATTCTCATCCACATACGTGAACTCCTTCAAATACCCATCTCTCCTTTCAGGTGACTTGGGTGTTTGATTGAGAACCTGTTGTGGTGCTTAGTGATTTAAATTCACTCTTGGCCTTTGGGTAGGTATTTGCTGTTGAGCCCTCGAATAATTTCTATTATAGGGCATTTCAGATTGATATCCCTGGGCTCTACCTGGTGTCTGATGTCTTTGAGGAGTGTGAGACTGTAGGTCCCGAGAGGTTCCCAAAGTATATAGCTTTAAGCTGTAGAGGGGGGGGGGTGAATACAGCTAATTAAAAACTACACATTATTTTCTCAATGTTTGTATGTATTATCAACAATTTGTTAATTACAAACAAGCTTGAATGCGGAAAAGTTCAAGCTGAGATGACAGATACAACAGTATGTTTACTAGTCTAAGACAAACTCAAACTAGAATACAATGAATACACTCACTAAGAAGCACTCACTGTGTTTACAAGACTTAAGGGAACAGCTTATGTAAAACAGCTTAGACACATAGATACTGATTTACACAGAAGGCTTGCATGCATGAAAATCACACTTGCACGTTCAATCTTGGTTTCAGCACTTAGCTTTCTTCACACACCTTTCTGTCCTTAGAAGCTTCCTTTTATACTCATTCAGAGGATCTAAGAGAAACATCTTCATTGGACGGAATGAAAAAGGGGAAGTCTTGTTGAAAAGACAACATAACCTTTTCTGCACTTTTCTGAAAAGCAGACTTGTCTTCACATGTGCAGAACTTTTGTCTTTTTACTTTGTCTACTGTTGCATTGCCTTTAACTAATTTAGGAATGTCAACTTTGCGTCTTTTTTCCTTGTAAAGGCCTATTTTGATATAAGAAAAAGGTCTGTCACCCTTTTTCAAATAACCTTTTGTCTTCATGTTACAGAACAGCTTGGGCAGGCTGAGCAGTTCTGTTTTCCACTTTGTCTTCGACTTTGTAAACTGATCTTGTAGTCAAAAACAATACATGATGACTTGGAAACATATTCCATAAAGTGTTTAGCCTGTTCACAAAGAACAGGTTCTGTTCACAAAGAACAGAACACTTTAAAAGTGCCCAAGCTGCTCACCAGTGTAGAGCAGCGTAGACAGTTTATGTCCAGCCTGTTCAGCAGACAGAACAGCTTGGACAAACTGTCTTAGTTGCAACACATGCAACACATAGAACAGCTTATGACTAATATTGCAAATCATTTTCAGGCTTCAATAAGGCATATAACAGGCCTTAAATTCAACCTTCAAATGCATCAACAGGTTTGATTATAAATCTCCCCCTCAGATGTAGAACAGGTTTGACTGAGGCCTTTTTGTGCCTAACAATCTCCCCCTATTTGCAATAACCAGTCTAAGCTGGTCTTATCAAAAATCATTATATATTTTTACAGTACATTTTGCTGAATTGAAATTACAACATTACAGTAAAGTAAAAGATCAGTTTATATATACACTGATTCTTGATTACATACAACAACACATGTTTTTACAAGAGTACAACTAATGTACTAAAGTATTTTACAACTAATGTAAAAGAAAAGATTACAACTTATGTAATGATGTACAACTAATGTACAAGATGTTTGGACTGTTTGAGTTGGGAGCAAATAATGGCAAGCCTGTCCAACTGATGAACAGCTCCCATTCTTCACCTACCCAGATGGCAGGTGGACTTGGTTACATTGGAGGGGGATCCTGGAACATCTTTTCCAGTTCTTCTCTTGTATCCTCTAGTTCCTCAACTTCACTTCTGATGACCATGAACTTGGGATCATTAAGCTCTCCTATTTCATTGAAACCTCTGAGCTGATCCCAGACGGCTGCTCTCCATCTGCTAGACTGCCTAAATGAAACTACAAGTCTGAAGGCGGCAAGTTGTCTCAGATCAACTTTGTATAGCTCTGAGGCTCTTTGTAAGCACTTCTTCTGAGTTAGGGGATCTACAAAAAATGCCCCCAGCTCAGGTTCTTCAATAATTTTGCCATCCTCAAACTCTATTCCACTTGGCAGACTATGATCAACTCCCTTCATTTCAATGGCATAGTCGCCTTGTTCGATCAGTGTAAGGAGTAGCTCCATCTCTGTGTCCTTCTTTGTTCTCCTGGCCTTTATTTTTGGATGTGTCACAAAGACACCTTCACTAATTTCCTTAGATATCAGGCCAAGATCCTTTACTCTTTCCATCAACTTCTTGACATATGCCCTGATCTGTTTAGCAGTTTCAGACTTTGATTCACTCAGGGCAACTGCCAGCTCAATCCACTCCCTGTATCCCATCTGAGCTACATCAGTGTGGTCATAAGTTTCCAATTCTGGGCCTGTTGCACCCATCCTTGTTATTTTAAGCTTCCACTGACTGCCTTTCCTTGATACAGGGACAGCTTTGACAATTGCTTCCTTGGCTAGCCTTCTTTCAGCAACATCATGAAACTTTTTCTTAGCCAAGTTGTCAAAGTGGTATTGAGCTCTTGCATGGGGTACTGTTGATTTGGTCACAGAGACCTGAGTACCTTTCTCTACTTCCTTCTCTTTCTCCCCTGCTGATTGTCTGGCAGCTTCCATTATTTTCTTTTGCACCTCCAAGGTAGACATTTTAATTTTCTTTGCTTCTTGGAGTGCAAAGGATTTAGCAGCTTTAGCAGATTCTTCTTCTTTTCTCAATTCCTCCAGAGCTTGAAGCTGTTCTTCTCTAAACTCAAAGTACTTGTGCATAGGAAGACCCATCTCTTTAGCCCTGGCCTTGTGAAATTGAATTTCTGCCTGCTTCTGCTGCATGGGATCATCAGCTACCTTTTCTTTTCCTTTAGAGCCTCAGGAATTTCCTCTTCTTCTTCTTCTTCTTCAGTTAGAATTAAGTGCCTCCTTTTACTGCTAGGCCTGTCCTCAGGAATGACTTCCTCCCCCTTAGACTGAGCAGGGTTTGGAGAGACAGCCTGAGTAGGCATAGCAGCTTGAGAAGCACCTTCAGCTGTACCTGTTTCAAAGACATCTGCTGGCTGACCAGTGTGAGTTGCAGACACTGGTATCTTCTTAGGAGAAGAAGTTTTCTCCCCCTTAGACTTAGTCTTCGAGGCAGATGACTTCTCCCCCTTTGAAGGAGATGAAGCAGCGACTTCAACACCTGGTCTGCCTGAAGACACAAAGTCAGCAGGCTTGCCAGCAGGTTTAGTAGAAGGTTTAGGACGAACAAGGCTAGTCACTAAGTAAGCCAAGTTATCCTTCACCTCAGTAAGCTGGGAAAGACAGGTCTGAAGAGAAGAGGAGTGAGAATCAGCAAGGGATGTAAGCTTAACAATATTCTCCCTGTCAGACGCTGTGAACAGCAGAGTTTGCAGCTGTGCAAGATGACGTTCTAGAGAATCTTGCACATCAGCAAGATCTGATGACACAGAGTTTGATAGAGAGCCAATTAGAGTTTGTAAGCTAGCCAGAGTGGCTGGAAGGGTAGAGTTGCAAGAAGTGAGAAGTGATGACGGCTGTTGGGAAATGGCTGTCATTGATGACACAGAGTCCTGCTGAATGGAAAGAATAGAGGAAAGGGAGGTGGACACAGTTTGCAGCTGAGCAGTGAGTGCTAACAGCTGTGGAGATCGATCAGGTTGTGGAGTGGTAGGGAAAGAGGCCTTGAACGAATCAAAGAACCCCTGAAGTTGTGCAGACACAGAGTCTGAGATGAAGGAGGGTAGAGAGTTCATGGTGTTTTCCAAAGAACCAACTTTGTTGGTCAGCAAAGAAAGCTGATCCTTCAAAGGCAGGTCTTTGGGAGATGGAGGTGTATGGGTAGATTGTTTGAGTGGGTAGATGGAGAAGATGATGATGAAGCTGGTGTTTGAGGATGTGATGGAGAGCGAAGAGGGACTTTGGACAGAAGCTCCATAGCCTGGGCAAAAGTAAGATGACCCAGGTTGGAGGGATTAAGGGGTCCTTCAGCAGCGGCTGTAGCTGCATCACCAGGAGAAGGGGATGATGTTTGGGGCCTTTCAGATGCTGCTTGTGTTGCAACACCCTCATGAAGACCAGTGGTGGTTCCCTCTGCAGTGCCTTGGTCGAAAGGCACCTCATCATAGGGAGATGGGATATGCATTTCAACATCAGCAGTGGTGAAACCTGCTGATGGAATTTGCATGGAGGGAGCAGCCTCACCAGAGGGATGGTGTGATCCCTGAGGTTCATCAGCTTGGGATGTTGGTCCCTCAGCAGCTGTTTGGTGTAAAACAGCTGGATCATGGGGAGCAGAAGTTTGAGGCTGAGCTGCTGATTGGTCTATATCAGCAGCGTGGGCACCTCGTGTAGACTCAGGGTGTGAGGAGATTTTAGTGGGGGATCGTGTGGACACAGTATGGAGTGGAGAGGACTCCTGTCTTTCAATATCCTCAGCCTGTTGGGAGGCTGGGATAGATGATGTAGGTATCTCCGTTTGTACAACTGGTTCCTGTTGGGAGGAACCAGAGGGTCTAGGCTGACTCTGGGTAGACTCAGATTGGAGTGAAGCAGGCTCCAAGTGAGCTGAACCTGCTCCCAAAATAGGAGAGGCAGCTGGGGTTGCTTCTGTTTCAACTGAACCCTGTTGAGAGGGAACAGAGGAGGTGGTTTTGTGGGCTGATTTCTTTTTGGAAATTGATTTTCTGTGATAGAGAATGGATGGAGTGGGTGATTGTGGAGAGGGGAGAGGATCTGCTTGGACAGGTTGTGAGACTGGGTCAGGAACAGTGGGGCTGGCCTGTTCCATAGTCTCTTGTGCCACAGAGGCACCAGCCACAAAGGCTTCAGGCTCAACAAATGAACCAGGGTGAGGAGCCTGCTCCTCCTCAGCCACAGAGGCTAAAGGAACAGACTCAGACTGAGCTGTTTTGGCCTTCTTTTTCACAGGCCCAGCTTCAGTCGCCAGGGTCCTTTTAACAAGCTTGGACCTGGCTTTGGATTTTGCTACGGGAGCAGCAGCTTCTGGATCCACCCTCACATCAGAGGGTCCTTCCACCAAACTTAACAGCCTCCTCATTGGTGTGGATAGAGGAGGCTCATTTTGCAGTACAGGAGTATGAAAAATTCTATTCCCTATGACAGGGAATGCAGCAGACTTAAGTAGGGGCTGAGAGTTGTAAAGTTGCTCACCACAAACATGGCTGAAAATGAGACTCAGAAACCTGGGATAACGGACAGCAGCTGGTCTTGGCTCTTGCTGCACCAGGTTTCTCATGTTCGAAAAGATCCACTTAGCCATGTCAAGAGTAGTCCCATCCACTAGCTGTAGGACTATTGGAACTTCATCTCTACTGAGTTGGTCGAAGGAACCAACCTTGCTGCTGAAACACATCACCACAGAGGCGAATAAGAAGCTGTAAGTGGGTGACAACTCCTTCCTGTACAATGTTGCTCCAATTTTGGGTTCTGCTATGCCACAGAATCGTAGCAGATTTCCCATTTGCTCATTCTCAGGCTGGGGCAGATCATAAGACTCAGCAACAGGCAGATGAAGAACCTCCCTCAGAAGATCAACTGTTATCTCAATGGATTGAGTTCCATTAAGAATAGTTCCTTTGATGACCTTAGTGTTGGGATTGTAGGAGCATGTGTACCAGAATTCATACACCATCTCCTGGTACAGGACACCAGGAGATGCAGTCATGGCGTAGTTCAACGGATGAACTTTCAGAAACTCTACCATTTGGTCATAGCCCTTCCCCACATAGTTTTTGGGGATTGTGAGGTTGGCAATGTAGTTGGTGGGCTTAACGGTCAGCATTGTGGTGATTGATGAGTGTTTGACAACATCCTCACCAACGAACACTGGGAGAAAGGGATTAGGTCTGTGAGCCATTTGGGAATTTTTGAGGTTGAAGGAGCAAAAGACACTTAGTCGATTTTAGGGTTCTTGAGGATTTCTGGAGGTGATGAGGAAGACGAAGATGAAACTATGTTTAGGTATTTATAGGATTTGAACGTGAGTGTGTATGAGAGAGAAGATTTTGGGCGGTTTGATTTGAAAAGGTCGTTAACGGAAAACGGAACGGTTGTCCATGTCAGACCGTTTGTCAGACCACTCGATTTCTTTTTAATCACTTACACACGTAGTCCACATTATCCGCAGTAATTAAGTTAAATAAAACATTAATTAAGTAACTTAATTGTGAAGAAAGGTAATTAAAATATTTGGTCTAAGCTGTTGGTCAACCCTGTGATGAGCAGAGTCAACACATGTTATTCACTCTTCAAGCTGTTCTCCCTTCCAACTGTGCCTTCAACCTGTGCCTTCAACCTGTTCTCAGTTGTGAGAATAGGTTGGGTTCAATATTTGAACAGGTTACAAGACAAAGGCTTGTAAGGCAGTGTGAAGGAATGAACAGGTTGAGGATTGAACCATCAGAGCAGGCTGGACTTACAACTTGTTTGTTGTTCAGCCTGTTCTGTGCTCAAGCTGTTCAAGTTTTTCAGAAAAATGGCTAAGTATAGAACATGCATAGCCTGTTCTGTCTAAGCTGTTCTGAGAGACTTGAGCAGTGTAAGACATATAACTTTATAGACCTGAGAGAACACTTAGTCACTCTTATTTAACATGCCCAGCTTGCTGACAAGGTAATTAAACCTTGTTTCATCCAGAGGTTTGGTGAAAATGTCTGCAAGCTGTTCATTTGTGGAAATAAAATTTACCTCCACATTACCTTTCTGAATGTGATCCCTGATGAAGTGATGTCTGACTTCAATATGCTTTGTTCTTGAATGAAATACTGGATTGTTGGAGATGGCTATGGCACTTGTGTTATCACACAGAATAGGAGTTTTCCTATACACAAGGCCATAGTCTTCAAGCTGATGCTGCATCCACAGAATCTGCCCACAGCAGCTTCCAGCAGTTGTGTACTCAGCTTCAGCAGTAGAAGCAGATACTGAGTTCTGCTTCTTGCTACTCCAACTGATCAACTTTCCACCAAGGAGTTGACATCCACCTGTTGTGCTTTTCCTATCTAACCTGCAGCCTGCAAAATCAGAATCTGAATAGCCTGTTAGTTCAAGGCTTGAGTCTTTGGGATACCAAAGACCTAAACCTGGTGTACCCTTCAGGTATCTGAAGATTCTCTTTTAAGCAGCTAGAGATGAGATTTCCTTTGGATCAGCTTGGAAACATTGCACAACAGACAGGTGGCAAACATATATAAGTCTACTAGCAGTTAAGATCAGCCAAACGTCCCACTCATGCCTCGTAAGCTGTGTAGGGAAACAGCTTGCCACTGGCACAGCATCCAATTTTACATTGGTTGCCATTGGGGTTTTAATAGGAGAACTTAGGTGATCAAATTTGAACTTTCTCAATAGATCTACAGTGTACTTTTCTTTGATTTATAAAAATTCCAGTTGCGGTTTGTTTTAACCTGTAATCGTAAAAAGAAAGTTAGTTACGCCATATACTCATTTCAACTAGATTCATGATGAGTAGTGAAAAATTCTTGCAAACTGCTCATTCGTAAACCAAATATTATGTCATCCACTAAATTTGGATACAGCAAAATAAAATAGAAAACACAGATTTCAAACTTCTCTTCATGGAACCCGTGTAGGTATCACTTTACCTCTGAGATGACCCTTGCTCATCAGGAATTATAAGGAGTGTCATACCAGGCTCTAGGGGCTTGTTGAGACCATAGAGAGCTTTGTTTCCAACTTAATAACAACCCCGAGTTGTTCATGTTTCAAACTGGAGGATTTGTTTGACATAAACTTATCGTCTTGCAGCTTCGTCCCATTTCAAAAATGCACTCTTCACATCCTTTGAAAAATACCTTAATGCCTTTGAGCAGCGTAGGCATAGAAACAAACGAATTGCTCTAAGCCTGGCCACAGGAGCCAATGTTTCATCTCGTCATTCCGTCCTCCTGTCTGTAGGACTGCACAACCATCTTTGCCTTATTTCTAATGACCCATGACCTGCTCATCCTATTTATTCGGAAGACTATTTAGTGTCAATTATAGTTTTACCTTTGGGAGCAGGTATATAGCTTCCAACATGTGTTCTCTAAAACTGAATTCAGCTCTTCTTGCCGGCAAGTGATCCAATTGGCATTTTTATTGCTCCAACCTTCTTTGGCTCCACCGTGAAACAAAAACTAAGCAACATACAAAAGTTCCCTAAGCTGTCCCACCAGTGTTTGTATCCCTTGTTGAATGTCACCAATTATTTGATCATTGGCGTGACCACCTGGATCCACTTAGGATCATTTTTCAACGATGATCACGTAGTTGTTAACATCTTCAGCAGGTCCCTGTTGAACAGCTCTAGATTATCAGACACAACTGTTGTCTTGAGCCTTTTCACTCGGGTTGTTTACATGTCTGACCACTGTTGAACATTCCCGAGGAACTGGAAAATCAGCATTGATAGGTTCTGGGACAGGCATTTGTAGCATTAGTCAGTACTTATTCACCAGGGTTGGTATTGACACTAATCATCACGCCATCACTGATTTAAACGGTTTCACACTGGTGGGTGTAGTGGATTAGTAGCTTTTGAGGCCTCTTCATTTTTGAATGATCAGATCATTCAAAGTTAATTCTCCTGAAACTGATCAGAGAACCGCTTTGGTGGCGATGCATTTTGGAATCTTTCAAAGGTGACATTGATAGATTCATCTGCCCTTTCTTTTGGTGTTGTATACTCTATAGGCTTGTGGAAGATAGCAAGAGTAGCCAACAAGACACACCTTCATCAGCTTGTAGGTTCAAACTTTTGAAGCTGGGGTCCCTTTGATTCTAAAAGGAACAGGGACATCCAAAACACATGGAAATAACTGAAATTTGGCTCCTCTTTGAGCCAGCTTCATAGGAGTCTTGGTGAATCTCTTCACCACTAAGGGATCTGTTTTTGGGTAAATGCACGGCACTGTTACAGCTTCGCCCAAAATGATGAAGGTTGAAGTAACAGCTGAATGCACAAGCATGGTTTCGGGCGCTTCTTAATGAGAGTTCGGTTTCCTCCTTTCAGCAACTCCATTTTTGTTGAGGAGGTCCTTACCGCTGTAAAAGTTTTGAGCGATTCCTTTCTCTTACAGAAAGTATAGTCCAGAGTACTATTCTGAACTCAGTTACCATGATCACTTCTAAGCTGACCTTACTTGGGCCGAGTTCAGCATTTCCATCTTTGTTGACAAATCCAATACTCTCTCTATGCAAGCCTCTCCTTGCTCTTTAGAACGATCACCCATGGTACCTAGAGAACTCATCAACCCTTTACTAGAGGTATTCCTTCCTCCTAACTTGGGACATAACAGGTCCAAACAAGCCTATGGATTAAGAAGAGTGGAGTATCAATAGAGAAAATTGTTTGGATTTACAAAGATGTTTTTTCCTGCTGCCTTTCTCACAAGCTGTGCTAAATCTATCCTCTGCAAAAGTCATAGAAGGAAACGTCACCAACTTTTCTTACCGAAGTTTTGTTGATGTTCTGTGAAGTTCAGTGTCCTCTGTGACCCGCTTCTGTGCCATAGCCAGTTTTAGGTCAGCATTGTTCTTGTGAGAAACAGGTTTTCCAGTTGTGGGTCAGCAAATGCATACCACAACAGTAACACCTGTCTTTCGTTGAGACGACATGAGACAACTTTGGCCTTGGAATCCACTATGTAAACCCAGGTGCTCATGCAAAGTGTAACCTTGTAAGCCAGCAGCACATATTGGCTTATGGCTAACCAAGGTTATGTTTAGCCCAACCACAATAGCATACTCTTTTGAGAACACTGGCAGAAAGCACCAGCTTTAAAGGTTTCCAGAAATCCTCGAGTCCCTGTACTTGTCACCAAAAGGTGAACTTTTGGCTGGCCAGTTTTTCCAGGCCTGCGGTTCACTCAGTCAATTCGTTTCTTACACCTGTCATGTGGCCTTGAGCAGCTACTGTCCAATAACCAACCTGGGTAGGTTGGTTTTTTTCCGCGAGTGATAAGAGAATTATTAGCATATTTTAGGAGGGACTCATCACAGAGAGGAGTTCTCCTACTCATCAACATTTGTTGAGTACTTGAAATATCCACACTTAATACCCCTATTGAAATGGTAATCAGCTAGGAATACCATCCTCAGGTGACTGTTGACATTTCCACCACTGCTTTGGGTGACAGCTGTGAGGGAAACAGCAGAGTCAACAAAGGCCCATGGTCTCAAGATTCAGGACAGTCCTTGGCCAGATGTTGTCCGTCTTCACCCACATTTGTAGCATGTTCTCTTTGTTAGTAAGTTTTGAAGAAGATCCTCAGAACCCTCTGAGCTTATGTTTGGTTGATTCTTTCAGCAGTTTAACAATTCTTTGTTAATCAACCTAGGGTGGAGAGTTTCATAGCCAAGGTTTGACTGTCTCTTCTTGTCCTCTTTTGGGAGGACAGATGTCAAAGACAGAAGCTTGATTAGCTTTTGAGCTTCCACATGTTTGGGAAACTGTATTCCCAGTTGTCTCAGTTTGAGCAATGGCGTTGCCTTTGCCCCTACTGGATTGAGATTTATGCTGCCTATCAGCATACTCACTGTGTCTGGTTTTGAAAACCTTATTTTCATTTAAACACCAATTTACCACTATGATTTGAAAACTTATTTGAAATCACGCAGTTTTGTTTTCAACATGAGACTTACCCTTGTTGAAAACAGGCTGCTTACCTTTTGAAAACTTATTTTCAAAGTGGTGTTAGCATCAAAAGGATTAACATGCTTTTTACCATCACTTTGGACTCAGAACCTTTTTGTCAACAGGTTTAGCATCCACAACTTCAGTTTGAACATGTTTTCCTTTCTTTTGCTTGTGTGAGCTAGCAGAGCACTTGCAGGCTGACTTGGAGAACAAACTCCAACATCAGCTTTTGAGCTGAGTTCACACAAGCTGGTCAGTATTTTGAGGCCTGACAAACCTGTTTGTTAGATCAGTTTACCATTCACATTTGAATGAATGTATTTGGAAGTTCACCAAGAGTGGATAAAATCTTCTTTCAGATTATTGACTCAACAATGGAAGCTGCTGTATCAAGCCCCTCCAAGATAGGCTTGGATTTGTGCAGGAATCTGTTGACTTATACAATGGCTGACTTTTTTGCAGATTGGCACCAAGAGTCAACTATCTTTTGAAGCTTTAGCATGCTTTATATCTGTTTCTCTCTTCTTCCAGTAAAATAGAGTTGATGTTTTTTAACGCATCAAGCTCAGTTTCCACTTATAGAAACTGTCCAGTTTACTGGATTTAGTTTAAGATCAGCTTTAAGCTGTAGAGATTTCAGATAGTAAAGCATCATGCTTCTCAACAAGCAGCTTTGAGATCAACAAGCATATTCAGATCAACATTTTAACTTTTTCTTCAGAACTGTAAGCCATAAATTTTGTACCTTATACATCATAGGGTAGGATTCCAGTTCTCTAAGGCTGCTGAAGGATTCAGCTTCAGCCATATCGTTGTTTGAAGCTGCTTGTTGATGGGACATCAATTGGCCATCGACATTGATTATCTTCTTCATCAGATGATGAATCAGATTCCGCCTCCCGTCACATGTCTCTGCCTAAGTCCCGTTTGGCGATTGGAAGAAACTGAGTTTTTCCAATTCCTCAGCTTAGCCATGGCCATAAAGGTACTTAACCCTATAACCATCATCCTTGTAGTCTTTTGGGTTTGGATGACTGACCAACAGCTTTTGACACACAGTCAGCAGCTATGTGACAGTTTTGCCACATTTGAAGCACTCAGCTTTGGATTTGTCAAATCTGCCTTTTTTCCCAGCACCTGAGCTTCCTTGTAGCATGTTTCTTCCAAACCTTTTCTTGTTGAACCGTTTGACAAGCATGGGCCTATTATCATTTGCTCATCATCTTGTTCAGCAAGATCTGCAGCATCTTCTTCGTCTGACACCTCCTCTTTTTCATCATCCTGTTGATCAGGTTGAATGAACACATCACTCACCTGATTTACAGGCTGTCTCACATTAGCCACAAAGGCTGCACCTTTTCTGGACATTTCCAAGGCATTTCTCTTTTGTTGCCTTGACTGTTCATCATTCAGTAAGGATCCATACAGATTGACCAGATCCATACTTCTGATAGTACCTTAGTTCCTTAGGATTGTTGAAAAGTAGTTCCACTCTTCAGTTAAAATGTCCAGAAATTTATTCACCAGGGTAAGACTGTCCTTGGTGATCCCAACAGCTTTGAGATCATTCACTAGAGCAGTAAACCTGGTGTAGGTTTCAGTGAGAGTCTCCTTTGGTTTAGCAAAGAAGAGTTCATACTGTCTAACAAGATTGTTGATCCTGTTGTCCAGTGTGATTGTGGGTCCATCATAGACGGTACACAAAGTATCCCACATCTCCTTTGCTGTCTTCATTTTCTCAACCTGCTTGAACACATCATCAGGGAGAGAAATGACCAGGTTGTTTCTGGCCTTTGCATCCAGAGCCACCAATCTCTTGTCTTCATCAGACCATTGAGCTTTTTGCTATTCTCAAGGGTCCTGATTTCAGGAGCAGCCTCCTTCAACCGCTGGAGTTATGGTAGTAACAGAGGTTGGCACATAGGGACCCTCCATCACGATCTCTGGCAAGTTGTACATCCAGATTCGCAAATAGAGCATCATTCTGCACTTTCCACCAGAGAGTTTTGATGATTAATTTTGGAGTTTGGCCAATAGAGCCATTGTCAGAGTAAGAAGAATTTGCAGCACTGTTGTCCAGGGAAACTTGGGGAGAATGAGAGATCTAGAAACACAACACTCAAACGCTCTGATACCAGTTGTAGGTCCCGAGAGGTTCCCAAAGTATATAGTTATAAGCTGTAGAGGGGGGGTGAATACAGCAATTTAAAAACTACACACTCTTTTCTCAATGTTTGTATGTATTATCAACAATTTGTTAATTACAAACAAGCTTGAATGCGGAATAGTTCAAGCTGAGATGACAGATACAACAGTATGCTCACTAGTCTAAGACAAACTCAAACTAGTATACAATGAATACACTCACTAAGAAGCATTCACTGTGTTTACAAGACTTAAGGGAACAGCTTATGTAAAACAGCTTAGACACACAGATGATGGTTTACACAGAAGGCTTGCATGCATGAAAATCACACTTGCACGTTCACTCTTGGTTTCAGCACTTAGCTTTCTTCACACTTCTTTCTGACCTTAGAAGCTTCCTTTTATACTCACTTAGAGGATCTAAGAGAAACATCTTCATTGGATGGAATGAAAAAGGAGAAGTCTTGTTTGAAAAGACAACATAACCTTTTCTGCACTTTTCTGAAAAGCAGACTTGTCTTCACATGTGCAGAACTTTTGTCTTTTTACTTTGTCTACTGTTGCATTGCCTTTAACTAATTTAGGAATGTCAACTTTGCGTCTTTCTTCCTTGTAAAGGCCTATTTTGATATAAGAAAAAGGTCTGACACCCTTTTTCAAATAACCTTTTGTCTTCATGTTACAGAACAGCTTGGGCAGGCTGAGCAGTTCTGTCTTCCACTTTGTCTTCGACTTTGTAAACTGATCTTGTAGTCAAAAACAATACATGATGACTTGGAAACATATTCCATAAAGTGTTTAGCCTGTTCACAAAGAACAGGTTCTGTTCACAAAGAACAGAACACTTTAAAATTGCCCAAGCTGCTCAACAGTGTAGAGCAGCGTAGACAGTTTATGTCCAGCCTGTTCAGCAGACAGAGCAGCTTGGACAAACTGTCTTAGTTGCAACACATGCAACATATAGAACAGCTTTAGACTGATATTGCAAATCATTTTCAGGTTTCAATAAGGCATATAACAGGCCTTAAATTCAACCTTCAAATGCATCAACAGGTTTGATTATAAATCTCCCCCTCAGATGTAGAACAGGTTTGACTGAGGCCTTTTTGTGCCTAACAACGGTATTGAACATGTTCAATCGTGGTTTATGGAGTGTAATCATTGCATATGTTCAGTATGGGTGTAATGAATACTATTAACTGAAATAGAGATTTTCATGGGATACACAGAATCTTTGATTCTAATTTAAACTTTTTAATATCATTTTTACCCCCAACATTAATTAATGTGAGAAATAATTTTAAGCAAAATTTATATTATATTTTAATGATTTTAGTTATAAATGATTGGCTATAAGTGGTTCCATGGTACCCCATTGATCTTGAATATATATATATATATATATATATATATATATATATATATATATATATATATATATATATATATATATATATATATAATGGAAAATCATTATGCACCTGAAAACTATGAAAACCTACGCATATCGTTCGATTGGGTGCATTTCATGAAAAACGTGGTGGCATGATCGTAAATAAGGTGATTCATCACGCGGGATTTTGATGCATCACGCGGGAAATTTGATGAATCACGCGAGATTTTGATGCATCACGTGGGAAATTTGATGCATTTGTGGTGGTGTAGTGCGGTTTTCACAAGTTTTCTGATGCGTGGTGGTTTTCCATTGAACCTCCGTCTGTGTGTGTGTGTGTGTATATATATATATATATATATATATATATATATATATATATATATATATATATATATATTATTATTATTTTTACTCTCTATATATACAAACACACATTCATTCATTTATCTCATATATATCTCTCATTACTCTCTTTATATACACACATTTCAAATTCAAAAAAAAAATGTCTTCATCATCTTCATCTTCAGAGTCAATAGAATTTATCTCGAAAACGGTAAACACAGTCTCAAAAGCTGCTAAGACCGTTTTAGAATTTGTAAAAAAAAAAAAAAAGAAGAAGAAGGTGAAACGCCACGTCCTACAAAATCAAGAAAATATATACAAAGAGATCGTGAATCTGCACACGATCGTCTAATTAGTGATTATTTCGCTGAGAATGCCATTTTCAAGGGTATCATTTCCATCGCCGTTTTAGAATGCGAAATTCGTTATTTGTACGTATTGTTGACGATTTGACGAGTGAGTGTCGGAACTTTCAGCAGAAGATGGATGCCAGAGGTGCGGTTGGATTTTCTCCGATTCAAAAATGTACGGCCGCTCTTCGTCAATTAGCATACGGGATACAGGACATCCGTAGATGGTTTGGATGAGAGTTTCAGAATGTCTTCTCGTGTCGCAAGAGAAGGTCTTGATAAATTTTGTAAGTATATTCTACGAGTTTATGGCCCTATTACGCACATCTAACTATAATGATATACAACAGTTATATGTTCATTATTCTAGCGTTCATGACTTTACTGGTATGCTTGGAATTTTAGATTGTCTCCATTGGAGTTGGGAAAATTGTCCAAATGCGTATAAAGGTCAATACACTCGTGGTGATCATGGTCACCCAACAGTCATACTTGAAGCAGTAGCTTCACAAGATCTTTGGGTTTGACATGCCTTCTTCGGTGCCCCGGGGTCAAATAATGACATAAATGTGTTGAATATGTCACCACTCTTCAAGAAAATTTATGACGGCACGACACCCGAATGAATGTCCATTTGAAATTCGTGGCTCTACTTACAAGTATGGGTACTATCTTGTTGATGGGATATACATTGATTGGGCCACAATCATGAAATCATTTTCGGATCCGATTGATGCTAAATGAAAAAAGATTTAAGGTGGCCCAAGAAAGAGCTTGAAAAGATGTGGAACGAGCGTTCGGTATTCTCAAAAAGTGTTGGCAAATACTAAAGCACACGTCACCTTTTTATCATGTGGAGATTATGACAAACGTAATGTATACGTGTATCATATTGCATAAACATGATTATAGAAGATGAAGGTAACGCAATATGTTAATATGATGAAAACGAAGTCACTCCAACAACAATACCAGCGGAGATCGGTAGTAGTGCGTACATGTCTCGACATTCGGAGATAAGTAAAACTGAAGTGCATCATAATCTTCATGCCGGCTTGTTGAACATATTTGTGGTGTTCAAAACATTGATCTAAACGTTGATCCGGTTGATTATTTTGAAAACGAATATTCGGACCAAGACTTTGCATAAATTAATTTTCATTGTAATATTTATATTTTTAAGTTGAATATTTAATTTTTAATGATATATTTAATTTTAATATTATTTATTTTTAGTTATTTTTATTTTAAGTTTAAAATGAAAATAAAATAAATTGAATGACATCCACACCCTCGGAATGACATCAAAATTGCAAACAATGGCAAAGCTGACGTGGCGCTGACGTGGCTACCATTTTGGGTGGCATCCGTGGCATCCACTCCCTGTGGCCTTATATATTTGGGTGACCTGATGACCGGTAATATCAGTTCACTCAACTACCTAATTGAAACATTTTTCAAAAGTTTGACTACCAAATGTGCATAAAAGAATAAGTACACTACATAAATGTGTACAAAAACAAAGTTTGACTAATCATGGTAACTTGTTGTACCGGTCATCCGGTCACACAACTACTTAATTGAAATACTTTTAAAAGTTTGACTACCAAATGTGCACAAATAAAAGTACACTTCATATATGTAAACAAATTTAAAAGTATATAGCTATTTTGTGATCCCTAAAACTTAACTTATATTTGAACCCTTCAAAAAAATATCGTTTATTTACATTTTTAATGGTTTTCATCATTTTAACTTTTTTATTTAGATTTTTATTAATACATTTTACTCTACATAAAATTCTCATACAAATTTATAGGATCACGGAACGTGTCAAGAATAAATCAATAATAACAATAACTGAACTTTTAAGGAATGTGCCATAAAAATCCACCAATGCATTATATTTTAACATTTAATCTCATACAATTTAAAATTGATCCTACTTTTAAATGAAGTGAATAACAATCTAAACAGTAGTGATTTATAAAATTAAAAATAAAATTAAAAACGTCTACTTTCTATGGTTAAAATAAAATATAAAAAATTATAACCAAGATCTATAAAGTTGAAAGATAAAAACAAATAATTCTACCTTCCATTCTTATAGTAAAACTATACATGTTTTATGTTTACGAAGAAAAAATTATTTATCTTAATCGTGAATCATTATTTGCATCTGGTATGTCATCAGGATATGCAACAAATAAACTATCAATATCTTCTTGCTTGCAAGAAGTACTATTCGCTCTTCTTCTATTACCACTCATTTTGCTCGTCAACGGTCGCACTAATCCGATGTGGCAAGTAGTCCTATTATAATATGTACATGATTTATCAAGTACACATTATTAAATGAGATTGATTTGTGGAAACAGAATTATAAAGATTATTGAACAAACATGGCTGAAATCAAACACTACGCGGACTTCCTCTAGTGTGATTGATGCCTTCTTGTACCAAGATAACGCATGAGAAATAACAACTACATCAAACTTGAATATCTTCCTTGCGGTGACAAAAGGTACCTCTAATTAAGATTCATGTCTAAATAGTAACAAAAACATGAGTGCTTTAGACGATATGGTTACAACATACATGTGAATTTACAGTGCTTATATGGAGATATATATATATATATACATATATATATATATATATATATATATATATATATATATATATATATATATATATATATATATATATATATATATATATATATATATATATATATATATATATATATATATATATATATATATAATGATGCAATATAAAATGCCACTGATGCGGAATGGATGAACAAAACCATGAATAGTGTAACGCATTGTTTTTTCCCCATCTACTCTACTCGATCGTCGCTCAAGTGTATCATCCGGGTAACTGTATGTCATCTTCCAATATAGGAACCCATGGAAAGTCATTTCAATCATTGAAATTTTCTAACCAACTATAAAAGTCCTTCATGTATCTACAACAAAAAAATATTTAAGCAATTTATAATTTAACAATAAAAAAACTAGACTAAATTACAAATTTCGTCCCTGTGATTTACTATAATTTATGGATTGAGTCCTTTAACTTTAAAAATTACACTGACAAACCTTGTGATTGAAGATTTGTTACGAATTTCGTCCTTTGGCCATTTAAAATTACCATTTTACGCTTAGTGTTTAATAATTATTATTAAATTTGTTATTATTATTATTTCTATTATTACCAAATAATAAAAAAATCTAAAAATAAAAGTATCAGTATAATAAATTTAATATAAAAATATAAAATTAAATAATAAAATATTAATAAAGGAAAATGAATTATTATTACTATTATTAACTAAAAGTAAAAAAGTAACGTTTTAAGTTTAGGTTTTTGAAGTTTTAAAAAACAGTAAAAGTCTTTTTTAAATCAGAAAATAAATGTAATCACGTCAAAAAGTATTAAATTTATTTTGACCTTTTTTAAGTTTTTTACATAAACAAATTTTTAACACTTTCAGTAAACGTTAATTTTTTTAAATAATTTAAACATTTTGAAACTTGTTTTTAATAACTTAAATTATTTTAAAAACTTTAATTGTGTTAAAAAGTTTACATTTTTTAAGCATTATTTCAAAAGAGTTTTAAGTAAAATTTAATCGTTTTTGATATTTATAAGTAAATTTTTTTAATTTTTTTAAAAAGTTCTAGAGAAATAGAAATATTTATTAATAAGTTTAAATATATTTTATTGTTCATGAAAACGTTTAATGGTTTCTAAAATTTCAAAAAGAAAATATAAAGTTAATAAACTATTTTATTCTTAATTTTTAGTTTTTTTTTAACAGCAAACTAACCTACTCCTACTTCTAATCTACCACTTTGCCTCAAGAAAGGATTTCAGAACTTACTTTTACCACCTAAATCCAAACTTGCATTCAGCGGGAGTCGAACCCGCAACCTCATACTTACATGTCACCACTCTTACCAAAATGAGGAAAATAACAATTTATATGTTTTTATAGATGTTCTAATACTCATTAAAAATCATTTAATTTATAAGAGTACTTAATAGATTTAATATATTTTATGACATAAAAAACGTATACACTTTATGTCACACCCTGCTACCCCGGTTGGCAGCGAGGCGTGACGAGTGCGGAAGCGTGACCATAATTATAACGAACGACCACTAAATGGACGTTTTCGAAATAATACATCATTAAAATTTAAACTTGTAATAATGTTTTACAAAATGAAAGAAATGAAGTTCGCGTAATACAGAGATTCTAATACATAATTAATGCGTCCAAAAATAATGCAGTCAAATCTCCGTTAGTTTCAAAATATGCTTGCGACTCCATGAAATGCGGAAGCTTGAAAGTTGGTGTATCCGAAGGCACACTTGCCTTAATTACCTGAAAATACATGCTAAAATACGTCAACAAAATTGTTGGTGAGTTCATAGGTTTACACGAAAAGACCAGTTGTATGGACATTATCAGATGCGTTGAATTTATAAAAATCATAAATTCCATGAGATGTATTACGTAAACCATCATGTCACCGAAGCTTAATTAGAATGAGTTTTGCCCCGAGCAGTATTCCCAAAATACCGTGTGTTGAATATATATGCACCCGCTGTTAGCTAAACCACTAACCCGAGTGGGGGACATGACTCCCAATAGATCTATTCACAATATATTCGCGCTTGCAAACAAATGCAACTAACGATTTCATGATATAAGGGCGGAGATTCTCATACGTAATACATAATAGAATCGAGAAGTTTTCGTGTCCATATAAAAACGAAGCATGTATTTCATCCCAAAGCATAACAATGTGAAAAATGGGACTATGAAGACTCACCTTGTTGGTTATTGATGATGTTTTTGGATCTGAGTTAAGCACTTGTTCGAATGGTTGGGACTCGTCCTAATATTTTTACGAGTTCGGGTCAATATCATCATAATACGTGTTTGAGTACTTCGTAAATATTTTCATGTACTTGTGATGTACGAATAATTTTTTTTTTTGTGGGATTTTATATGTGAATTTTCGATTTATGGATATTTATTTCTAAAATGGTTTGCATGCATGCATACTTACGTATATATGTATAAATATATATATACGAAAATGCATACATATATATGTGATCATGTGCATCATTATGAAAAAAAAGATATTCATATATTTTGCATGGAATATTTTCACGAGTATTATGAAAACCGAGTTGTAAATGAAAAATATTATATTTTAGTAAATGTATTTAATTTCTCATGTTTTATAAATAAAGTAAATAAGAAAACTTACAAAATTTGAAGAACACTTGAAATCTTTATAGTTGGCCGGTTTTGTTTTGAGAGAGTTTTGTGAGTTGGTGTGTTTTTGTGAAGTGGGTTTTGTCTTCTATTTATAGAAGAAAATTGGTTATTAAAAATAAAGATAAATTAATTAAAATTTTCAATGAAATGATGAAAAGAAGAGGTGTTTTCGGTTGAGTGTTGGACAAAAAAGGTGTGGCCGATTCATGATTGTATGTTGCATGGGTTTTTATTATTAAAATAATACAATAGTACAAGCTAGTTGTCCTTTAAAGGACAACTTACTTTTTAGAGTGATAAGTAGTATGGGTTTTCAAATTTTATATTAATAAAAGTACAAAAGTATGCACGAAAAGGTAATAGTGATAATTTCGGATATATATATATATATATATATATATATATATATATATATATATATATATATATATATATATATATATATATACTTAGAAAATTTTCTGGAATGTTAAACTCGATTCAAGTGTGAATCGAGTTTATTGCAGTGTCAATCGAGTTTTATATCATTATACCGAGTTTTATGCCTTTGTCATTCGAGTTTTATGCCTTTGTTATTCGAGTTTCATGCCTTTGTTATTCGAGTTTCTTGCCTTTGTCATTCGAGTTTCATATAGTTATGGTCGAGTTTTATGTTTCATTGTTCGAGTTTCATCCCTTGGAAATCGAGATTTGTATCTTAATCATTCGAGTTTTATGCAGCATCATCCGAGTTTAATCCTTTCTTTATTCGAGTTTCATCAAAGTGTTATCCGAGTTTATGCCTTTACTAATCGAGTTTCATCACATCATTGTTCGAGTTTACACTTACATGATTCGAGTTTCATGTAATATCATTCGAGTTTATTAGCTATATGATTCGAGATTCATATAACTTCATTCGAGTTTATTACTTCATTATTCGAGATTAGTTTAATTTTCGAGTTTCATACCTTATATTTTTAGGCCAGTTGTTACAGTCTCCCCCCGTTGAAGGAATTTCGTGCCGAAATTAGCTCGTGTTCTCCTCTGCTTGGACTTTTGAGAACAGCTGGGGGTACTTCTCTCGGAATTGATCTTCGTGTTCCCAAGTAAACTCAGGACCTCGATTAGAGTTCCATCGGACCTTTATTATTGGAATTCGACTGTGCTTGAGTTTCTTGACTTCTCGGTCCATTATTTCCACCGGTTGCTCAATGAAATTCAGCTTATCGTCTATCTCCAGCTCGTCCATGGGTATCGCGAGTGATTCATCAGCCAGACATTTCTTAAGGTTGGATACGTGGAAGGTATTATGGATGTTACTAAGCTCTGGGGGTAGATCGAGTCGGTAAGCTACCGGGCCAATTCTTTTGGTGATTTTGAATGGTCCGATATAACGAGGATTGAGTTTTCCTCGTTTTCCAAAACGGATTACGCCTTTCCAAGGCGAGACTTTCAGCATTACTTGATCTCCCTCTTGGAATTCCAAATCCTTCCGTCGGATGTCTGCATAACTCTTTTGTCGATCCCGCGCAATCTTCAATCGGTTCCGAATCTGGGCTATCTTCTCTGTAGTTTCCTGGATGATCTCAGGTCCAGTAATCTGACTATCCCCTACTTCAGCCCAACAAAGAGGTGATCGACACTTTCGTCCATAGAGTGCTTCGAATGGGGCGGTCTTAATGCTCGAGTGATAACTGTTGTTATAAGAAAACTCAACTAATGGCAGGTGTCTGTCCCAACTTTTTCCAAAGTCGATGACACATGCCCTTAGCATATCTTCCAATGTCTGAATCGTTCTTTCACTCTGACCGTCCGTTTGCGGGTGATAGGCTGTACTCATATCCAGACGCGTTCCTAGAGCTTCTTGCAATGATTGCCAGAACCTTGACGTAAATCTGCTGTCTCTGTATGATATAATGGATACTGGCACCCCATGCCTTGAGACGACCTCCTTAAGATAGGTTAGTGTTAGCTTATCCATCTTGTCAGTCTCTTTGATTGGCAGGAAGTGTGCGGTCTTGGTCAGCCGATCCACGATCACCCATATGGTGTCATAACCTCCAGAAGTCTTTGGCAACTTGGTGATAAAGTCCATGGTGATATTTTCCCACTTCCATTGGGGTATCTCTGGCTGGACTAGCAATCCTGATGGCCTTTGATGCTCAGCCTTAACTTTTAAACATGTTAAGCACTTGCTGACGTAAGTAGCAATGTCAGCCTTCATGTTTGGCCACCAGTATGATCCCTTCAAATCGTGATACATCTTGTCCGACCCTGGATGAACAGCATATCTTGTTTTGTGCCCTCCATCCATGACCAGTTTCCATATGCCTCCAAACTTTGGTAACCAAATTCTGCCCATGAAGTATCGGCATCCGTCTGACTTAATTTCAAACTGCTTATCCATGCCTCTCAATGCTTCATTCAGCAGATTATCCTCCTTGACTGCCTCTTCTTGTGCCTCTCGGACTTGAGAGTTTAGGTTTGACTGTATGGTCATTACCAAGGCTCGGACTCTCAATGGCTTAACCCGTTCCTTTCGGCTTAGGGCGTCAGCTACGACATTTGCTTTTCCTGGATGGTAGCGAATCTCGCAGTCATAATCGCTAAGAAGTTCCACCCAACGTCGTTGCCTCATATTTAATTCTTTCTGATTCAGAATATGCTGGAGGCTTTTATGGTCCGTGAACACCGTGCACTTGGTTCCATACAAATCGTGCCTCCATATTTTGAGAGCAAACACCACTGCTCCCAGTTCCAGGTCATGAGTCGTATAATTCACCTCATGAATTTTGAGCTGCCGTGATGCGTAAGCAATTACTCTATCCCTTTGCATGAGCACACAACCTAAACCATTGTGTGAGGCATCACAGTAGACTACAAAATTTTCAGTCCCTTCGGGTAGGGATAGAATTGGTGCACTACACAACCTCTGCTTAAGCAGCTGAAACGCCTTTTCATGCTCTTCACCCCAGACGTATTTCACATCCTTACGAGTCAACTCCGTTAAGGAACCTGCTATCTTCGAGAAGTTCTCAATGAATCGCCTATAATAACCGGCAAGTCCTAGAAATTGGCGGACTTCTGTGGGGGTTCTAGGGATTGCCCAGTTCTTTATGGCCTCGATCTTTGATGGATCAACCTGAATTCCCTGACTGTTGATCACATGCCCAAGGAATTTTACTTCTCGCAACCAAAATTCACATTTTGAAAATTTGGCGTATAGTTGCTCTTTCTCTAACAACTCCAAGATCAACTTGAGATGTTGTTCATGCTCTTCTTTACTTCTAGAATAGATGAGGATGTCGTCTATGAACACTATAACAAATTTATCCAGATATGGTTTACACACCCGGTTCATGAGGTCCATAAATACGGCTGGTGCGTTGGTTAAACCGAATGGCATTACCTGGAATTCGTAATGTCCATAACGATTTCTGAATGCCGTCTTGGGGATATCTTCTTCCCGAACTTTTACTTGATGATAACCGAAGCGCAGATCAATCTTTGAGTAGAAGCTAGATCCCTGAAGCTGGTCGAACAGGTCATCAATCCTAGGGAGGGGGTAGCGGTTCTTTACCGTTAACTTGTTTAGCTCTCGGTAGTCTATGCACATTCTGAAGGATCCGTCTTTCTTTTTAACGAACAAAACAGGAGCTCCCCAAGGTGAGGAACTTGGTCGAATGAATCCTTTATCCATCAATTCTTGTAATTGACTGGATAGTTCTTGCATCTCAGAAGGTGCGAGTCTATATGGGGCTCTTGCGATCGGTGCAGCTCCTGGCACTAAGTCGATTTGAAATTCTACTTGCCTAGCTGGAGGAAGCCCAGGCAAGTCTTCCGGAAATACCTTCGGGTAGTCACGTACTACTGGAATATCCTCAAGTCGTTTTTCCTTCGACTCTTTTTCTACGATCTGGACCAACACTGCATGGCAACCCTTCCTAAGACATTTTAATGTTCTTAGGCCGGATATGACATTCAATTGTCGGTTCTTCTTTTCCCCTTGGACCGTGAGGAATTTCTTCTTACTGAGTGGTATTCGCACCACTTTCTTTCCACACAAAATCTCAGCCTGGTTATGCGACAACCAGTCCATACCAATCACCACATCGAAACTTCCGAGTTCTATAGGCATTAAGTCTATCTTAAAGGAGTGATCTGCTAGCTTTAATGTGCATTCCTTAATGATACTACTTGCCTTTATTATTTTGCCATCTGCAAGTTCTATTGTATAGGAGTTGTCTAAGGGAAGAGTAGAAACATTCAACTGCTAGCTAAACTTATCAGATATAAAGCTCCTATCAGCCCCAGTATCAAAGAGTACGTAAGCGTAAATATCGTTTAGGAGATACGTACCAGATACCACGTGGGGGTCCTGACGAGCGTCTCCTGCTCCCAACACAAATGCTCTCCCCTGAGCTCTCCCTTCGTTCCTCAATTTCGGACACTCATTCCTGATGTGTCCCGTTGCACCACATTCGAAACAGCCCCTCGGGTTGCTACCACTGGCACCCGGGGCTCCGGATCTACAGTCTTTGGCTATATGGCCCAAACGTTTGCAGTTTCCGCATTGGGTTGGACAGGGGCCAGGGTTGTGGTGGAAGGTGCATTTGGTGCAAAAAGGCTTAGTACCGGTATAGCTTCTCCTTGACTCAACTCCTGCTACATAGGCTTTAACGGTCTCGGGTTTCTTGGACTGTGAACCCGTGTTCTTCCCGGTCTTTTCTTCCCACTTTCTCTTGTGTTCCCCGGCTTTGGCTTCGTTCCTCCGGGATACTTGGTCCATAAGATTGTTGGCCATTCTGATGGCGTCCTGTATGGTGGATGGGTTGGAGGCGGTAACGTTCCCTTGTATTTGAGGAGCGAGTCCCCAAATATAGCGTTCAACCTTCTTGTATTCCGGAGTTACCATCTGCGGACATAGGATACTTAGTTCATGGAATCGGTTGGTATATCCTGCAACGTCCGTTCCTTTCATTGATAGATTCCAGAATTCTGATTCCATTTTCTGGAGTTCGTTTCTTGGACAGTACTCATCCGTCATCATCTGTTTCAGTGTGGACCACGTAAGCTGGTAGGCTTCGTCAATGCCTACAGACTGGACGTAGGAATTCCACCATGTGAGCGCGCTATCTTGCAAGGTGTGAGTAGCAAATTTCACCTTGTCTCTTTCAGCGCATCCGCTGACACGATATACGGATTCTAGCTTTTCAAACCAACGGATCAAACCGACTGCTCCTTCGGTTCCATTAAAATACCGGGGTTTGCAACTTAAAAACCCTTTGATCCCACAACCTTTTGTGTGAGTTTCAGTTCCTCCTGTGGTGCGACTGGCACCACCATCCCCATTGGCTGTGCTATTTCGGTTTGCCTCGTAGGTAGCTATGGCGGCAGCCACCCTTTGGGCAACCAGCTCTTCAATGTCAGCTGCATTCATGGCTCGTTTTGGCGGCATTATCTTGAAGTTTAAAGAAAATCATAGTGTAAGAAGTTGAATCTTAAAGATGCGGCACAATACTATAATCATCAAGCACAATCTCATAAATATCTGGGAATTTTCATTAATCATTCGAAATTTTTCTTACATGCGGGGCGGGTTATTACCCGAAAATTTTATCCTATGCTATTACATGATATTTTTCCTACTAATACACAGGAAATGGAAAAGAACTAGGTGCGAGAGTGATTAGAGTTCTCTCCCTTTTCCATTGAGTGGAGGCGCTGTGTCAACTCCTCGATCCGGGCTTGGCTCTCGGCTAGTTGCTGCCGGAGCTCATTCAGTCCGTCCTGCTGTATAGCAAGGGCGTGCTGATTGGCCCAATATATGTTGGAGTTTTGCAACTCCTCCCGCTCTAAACGAGCGGTCATCTCCCCGATATCCAGGTTAAGTGACCGGATCTGGTGGTCATGCCTGGTAGACCTTGCGATCAAAAGTGGTATGGTCTGATCGGCAGGCTCTTGAGTGAGCGATGAGACAGGTGCGGAAGATGGTCCTCCGATCTCGAAGTTTGGAGGAACTCCCTCCATTTGCCTCCATTCGCGGAGGGTCTCCGGTATCCAAGTCCATCGCCGGGCGTCCACCCGTCGGTGTGGTGTCGGGGGATTGGGCTGGGGAGTCGGAACAGGAATAGACTCCCTTCTCGGTATGATTACCCGTTTCCGGGGTGTGTACAACATCTTTGGGCCGTTAGGATAAGGCCTATACGGCTTATAGGATGGTTCGGCCGGGTGATACGGGACGCGAGCAGGGGCCGTCGGTGGTGAAGGATCCTCTTCCTCCATCGGTTCTTCTTCGGATTCCTCCATCGGATCTTCCGACGGGTCCTCCTCCTCCGAGGTTTCTTCTTCTGGGAAGACTTCCGTGGCCGTGGGACTTGCGGGAGTGTATTCCTCCTCTGAGTCCGACAGGATGATAATTTCTGGATGGTTCATGGTTTCTGCTAACAAGGTTCATTTGTAATCTTTTAGTTAGTTACAAAAATATTCTTAAAATCAGAAATTTTTATGTACAGTTATAGTCTAGGGTATTAATGCAACCTAGTTCACTATAACTATGGCTCTGATACCAATCTATCACACCCTGCTACCCCGGTTGGCAGCGAGGCGTGACGAGTGCGGAAGCGTGACCATAATTATAACGAACGACCACTAAATGGACGTTTTCGAAATAATACATCATTAAAATTTAAACTTGTAATAATGTTTTACAAAATGAAAGAAATGAAGTTCGCGTAATACAGAGATTCTAATACATAATTAATGCGTCCAAAAATAATGCAGTCAAATCTCCGTTAGTTTCAAAATATGCATGCGACTCCATGAAATGCGGAAGCTTGAAAGTTGGTGTATCCGAAGGCACACTTGCCTTAATTACCTGAAAATACATGCTAAAATACGTCAACAAAATTGTTGGTGAGTTCATAGGTTTACACGAAAAGACCAGTTGTATGGACATTATCAGATGCGTTGAATTTATAAAAATCATAAATTCCATGAGATGTATTACGTAAACCATCATGTCACCGAAGCTTAATTAGAATGAGTTTTGCCCCGAGCAGTATTCCCAAAATACCGTGTGTTGAATATATATGCACCCGCTGTTAGCTAAACCACTAACCCGAGTGGGGGACATGACTCCCAATAGATCTATTCACAATATATTCGCGCTTGCAAACAAATGCAACTAACGATTTCATGATATAAGGGCGGAGATTCTCATACGTAATACATAATAGAATCGAGAAGTTTTCGTGTCCATATAAAAACGAAGCATGTATTTCATCCCAAAGCATAACAATGTGAAAAATGGGACTATGAAGACTCACCTTGTTGGTTTTTGATGATGTTTTTGGATCTGAGTTAAGCACTTGTTCGAATGGTTGGGACTCGTCCTAATATTTTTACGAGTTCGGGTCAATATCATCATAATACGTGTTTGAGTACTTCGTAAATATTTTCATGTACTTGTGATGTACGAATAATTTTTTTTTTGTGGGATTTTATATGTGAATTTTCGATTTATGGATATTTATTTCTAAAATGGTTTGCATGCATGCATACTTACGTATATATGTATAAATATATATATATACGAAAATGCATACATATATATGTGATCATGTGCATCATTATGAAAAAAAAAGATATTCATATATTTTGCATGGAATATTTTCACGAGTATTATGAAAACCGAGTTGTAAATGAAAAATATTATATTTTAGTAAATGTATTTAATTTCTCATGTTTTATAAATAAAGTAAATAAGAAAATTTACAAAATTTGAAGAACACTTGAAATCTTTATAGTTGGCCGGTTTTGTTTTGAGAGAGTTTTGTGAGTTGGTGTGTTTTTGTGAAGTGGGTTTTGTCTTCTATTTATAGAAGAAAATTGGTTATTAAAAATAAAGATAAATTAATTAAAATTTTCAATGAAATGATGAAAAGAAGAGGTGTTTTCGGTTGAGTGTTGGACAAAAAAGGTGTGGCCGATTCATGATTGTATGTTGCATGGGTTTTTATTATTAAAATAATACAATAGTACAAGCTAGTTGTCCTTTAAAGGACAACTTACTTTTTAGAGTGATAAGTAGTATGGGTTTTCAAATTTTATATTAATAAAAGTACAAAAGTATGCACGAAAAGGTAATAGTGATAATTTCGGATATATATATATATATATATATATATATATATATATATATATATATATATATATATATATATATATATATATACTTAGAAAATTTTCTGGAATGTTAAACTCGATTCAAGTGTGAATCGAGTTTATTGCAGTGTCAATCGAGTTTTATATCATTATACCGAGTTTTATGCCTTTGTCATTCGAGTTTTATGCCTTTGTTATTCGAGTTTCATGCCTTTGTTATTCGAGTTTCTTGCCTTTGTCATTCGAGTTTCATATAGTTATGGTCGAGTTTTATGTTTCATTGTTCGAGTTTCATCCCTTGGAAATCGAGATTTGTATCTTAATCATTCGAGTTTTATGCAGCATCATCCGAGTTTAATCCTTTCTTTATTCGAGTTTCATCAAAGTGTTATCCGAGTTTATGCCTTTACTAATCGAGTTTCATCACATCATTGTTCGAGTTTACACTTACATGATTCGAGTTTCATGTAATATCATTCGAGTTTATTAGCTATATGATTCGAGATTCATATAACTTCATTCGAGTTTATTACTTCATTATTCGAGATTAGTTTAATTTTCGAGTTTCATACCTTATATTTTTAGGCCAGTTGTTACACTTTATTTTAAATTTTCAAAAACCCTAAACTTAAAACGTTATTTATTTAGTTAATAAAAAATAATTTATATGCTTTTATAAATATTTTATCATTCATTTTCATGTCTTTTACATTAAATTAATTTTACTATAATTTTAAAAATTTTGTTAATTAGTTTATTATTTTATAATAATAGAAATATTAATAAAAAAATATTACTAATAATTATGAAATAAGGGTAAAATGATCATTTTAAATGGTGAAATGACGAAATCCGTAACAAAACTTCAACCACAAGGACCGGTAGTGTAATTTTTAAAGTTAAAGAACTTAATTCATAATTTCTATTAAACCACAGGGCGAAATGTGTAATTTACCCAAAAATTAATTGTTATTGTTTGTTTAACAAGTTGTGTCCACATTCGATAACATACTGGAAATCTACTCTCTTGACCAAGAAACCTCACCTCCAACATGAGTAGTAAACTAGGATGTAGTGTTTCAATAGCTGACAATCTCTTGAATTTACCTTTGTAAAATATATCCCTGATGCCAGACTATTGAATACGACGCTTGGATTTACAATTAGATAATAATTGATCTCTGAATGTTGTAGAATATTCTTCAGTGTGGGATAACTATTGATTATCAAACTTCATGCCAGAAACCAAAAAAAAAAAAAAAAAAAAACTCCTTGGGACCATATCGACTATTATGTTCGCCAACACTGAACCATAACTCATTAGTTCGGGCATTAGCCGACTTTATATGCTTCTTAAGCATGTAGGGAAGAAGCCTAATGTCATATTTCCTAGTCTTCAATTTTAACAAGGGTCCAAAACAAGTTGTCTGGAACAAATCCTTTTGTTCAGGTGTTAATTTCTTTTCAAATTCGAAGCATATATAGACATTGTTCTTTGTGGACATGTATCCACTGTAAAACTCCTCTTGAACATTGTTCAAATGCTATAAAATGTAAAATATTGCAATTATAACATCTAAACATTACAATATACAATAAACAATAATAGGTAAACTTTAATGAAATATTTGTAAAAGTAAACTTTAATGAATTGGTAAATACTTACATCATTGGATGGTTTCCACGACATGGTTTGCTAAACAACACTTAATTCAAGTTGTCTTACTTGATTATGAGCTACATGTCGAACACTCATCAATATACGATGCATTTTTAATAAAACAGAATTACATATTAGAATTACATAGTGAGAGGTAGGGGTGTGATATACTTGGTCCGAAGAAACCGAAAACCAAACCCCACCGAATTCAAATTAAAATCAAACTGAATTAAAAAATAGTTCCCGGGTCTGGTTTGGTCTCAAACCGAATTACAGAATATGGTTTTTCATTTGATGGTTGGTTTTGAGTTTTCTAAGCTAAACCGAACCGAAATTCGAATTAGATGTTTTACTCAAAATAATAATTAATATAATGGTATACCTTGACTTGATGGCTTCTTTAACATACCTTATTTGTTTCTAGTTTCACACAAAACACACTCCACACATACATGGAATATAACACATACTTCTAAAGTGATTGAAAATTTTTCACTCCAAGTTTATAGCTAAAAATGAAAGTAATCAAATGAACATAAATAACATTATTTTTGTCACGCTTAATTGGCATATGATACTTAAACATCAATAAACTATAACAATACCTTTCAATTATGTTTTCTTAGATGATTTGTTTTCGGGGTTGTAACACTCGTAGGGATGATCAAAAATCTCATTTTTCCCGTCCTGTACCGTACCAGTTTCGATTACCCGAATATGGTACGGCACTCGGGATCCATATATGACTTAAAATGGGAGTCAGGAAAGCGAGAGTCGGGACTAGTTTAATTCGAGAATTTCCGGTACCAAATCGGGGATATAAATAGTCATGTTTTAAAAAATTCTAATTTAGTCCATATCATTTCCTAACTCCTAAATATATGCAAAAACCCATTTTAAATTCCAATTTCTCATTCTTCATTATTGGCAAGCAATTATTTAACACTAGTGAAACTGTCATGAGTTAGATAAAATTGTTGCTAATTTTTTACTGTGTTTTTTTGTGTTTTAGTTTTAATTTTAACATTTATAACACTATATAAATTGTAACTAATTGGTATAAGAACTGTTACCAATTTTTTAGTATTGTACGTCATGTATTATATGTTTTATATCGAACAATGGTACCAAACGGGACTAGTACCGGTTTCCCGGCACCGAATACGGTACTAGTACTGATCCCGAATATCACAACTTGGTACGGTACTCGGCATCAAATTTTCGTCTAATTCGGGAGTCGGGAAATCGGGATTCGGGACGGGTCGGTACGGTACTAGTCCCAAGCTCATCCCTAAACACTCGTCTTTTCCTAAATAGAAATTACTTGAATACCATAATCGAGTTATTCAATTATAGTCGTTATTATGAAATTAATCCTTGGCATATGAACTAAAAATTCAAAGCAATTAAATAATGATAATATTATACTTTAAAAACAAAACCAAAATAAACGTAATTTTTTTGTTGAAATTAGAAAGTTGAAGTATGTTGTTAAAACCTGCATTTTCTAATGTTAGATTAATGTTCCTAGTTTGACTTCCTTGAAAATGAAAGGTGATTTCTTTTGGAACACCCAGCTTCTGCCACTTTCATTCTTCTTCCATTTCCATTATGCTTTTGATTGATTTATTCAACATTCTCTATTCTTACATCCATTCAATTCTTATACTCATACAAAATTCATAGACTTGGTGGCTGAAAAACTTTTTAGCAAGAAAACCTCATCATCCTCTTCATTAGTTCTCCATTCCTTCTTTGAGGTATTGGTCTAACTTTAAGTTTTTAGTTATAGTATGCATAGTGATTCAATTACATTATTAGATTGTTTTCTAAAGATTCTGAAATAGCTTAAAAGATGCTTCAAACTCCATCATCTTCATTTTTTTTTCAAGAAACTCCATTGTTGCACCTTCAAGTGGGTTTGTGGGGGTGACATAATTACCAATATGATTTCTAACATAAAAACCAATGTAAACATGATTAGGATCATGATTTAATACTTTAAGAAGGTTTTGTTCAAAGAGTGGGAATCAAATAAAGGATTTCTAATAATTTTGGAGTTTAGATTTCTAAGAATTTTGGAATAAAAATGAGTAAAAATCTATATTTATGGAGGAAGAGTTGAGGTTGTGGGGGTGGGGGTGGTCGGAGCTCTGGCTGCACGTAGTCGCGATCGCCGCCGTCGAGAATAAATGGGCCTTTGAGATGAATCAGCAGCTGCGAGAGATGTTTGAGGCTAAGGCGAGCAAAGAGCGCCTTGATGTGGTAAGATCCCTCATGGCCTGCAAACCAAAACCTGGAACATCTATCTGCACTTTCGTCCTTGAGATGAAGGGGTACTTCGACCGGCTGGAGGCTCTCAATATGGTGTTTGACTATGAGTTCTCCACCAATATCATTCTTTCTGGACTGCCCACCATCTATAATCAGTTCGTACTCTCCTATCAGATGAACATGAATCAGAAGGAGACGTCAATTATGGAACTGCATAATCTGCTCCGAACCGCTGAACAGTGCATCAAGAAAGATGAGACCCCTGTGGCCCCTGTGCTTACTGTCGGTAAGGCCTCAAAGAAACGGAAGTCATCCTGGAAGGCCCCAAAAGGAAAGTCCAAGAAAGGGTCTCAAGGGAGAACAGAGTCCGGTATTGTGCCTACTAATGATCCGAAGGAAGCAGTATGCTTTTACTGCAATGGCAAGGGGCACTGGAAGCGAAGCTGCCCATCATATCTGAAGGACCTTAAAGACGGCAAAGTCGAAAAGGCCAGCACCTCAGGTATGTTCATGATCGAACTCCATAACACTTCTATCTCTAATTCATGGGTTCTTGATAGGGGTGAGCATGGAGCGGTTTGGAGCGGTTTTTGGCAAAAACCAAACTCCAAACCAAAATATCGGTTTTTAAAATTGACAGTCCAAACGGTTTGGTTTTAAACGGTTTGGTTTTTTCGGTTTTTGTTTCGGTTTGGTTTTCGGTTTTTTTCGGTTTCTAAATTTCAATTTATTCTTAAACAGTTTGGTTTTCCTGGAATTTGTTTTTTTTGTCCATAACCCATTTTTTGCTTGTGAATTTGTTTTTTCATTGACAAAATTTGGTGTTTTTTATAACATCCAATATATTACTTATTAATCAAACATCAAAAGGACAAAAAAAAATTAATAACTTCAAACATCCCCCCAATTCAACGATTGAAATTAAATAATTAAACATCCACAAATATCCAACTCCAACATTCAAAATCCAAAATGCAAAATCAAAGTGTTGAACATCAACTTTCAAACATCCCATTTCCTAAATATAAATATAAAATATCCAACTTCTTCCATGCAAAATCAGTCAGTCTTCTTCCATGCACATTTCAAATAATTGTTGTCCATTTGAAAATTCATCTAGAAATGAAAAACATAATAAATTAATAATAATCATTATTATGAACATCAAAATAATTAATAAAAAAGAAGATAAGATATTGCAAAGCTTACCAGTTTCTATCTTCTCCAACTTTTCTTGCAATTCTTCAAAAGCATAAGTAGGCATATCTTGAACGTCAAGATCGGTCGGAATGGACCTTATCCAATCTTGTGTACAAATCAAAGCTTCGGCCATTTTCGGAGTAAGAGAACTCCTATAAGGATCAATTACTCTACCACCCCGTGTTAAACGCCGATTCGGACGCAACCGTGGATATTGGCATTCCTAAAACATGCCTAGCAACTTGTGAAAGAATAGGGAATTTCATGGAATTAACATTCCACCACTTTAAAATATCAAAACTCTCATCTCTCTTTTCCATCCCATCACTCAAATAAATTTCTACCTCACTCTTGTTCATTCCACATCCAAGATCTTCTAAATATTTCAGAAAGCCTTTGTCCAAACTAACTTTTGATTCGGGATTCAAATAAGTAGGGACTGAAGTAGAAGGTCTTTTTTTGTTTCTAGAACTCACTTTTTCTGCTTTCAACTTGTAATGCTCAAATAACTCTTTAAGGGTATTCATCACTCTCTCACAAATCTCTTTACTTTTTGTGGAATTCATCCCATGTACTTGTCCTAAACAATACTCAAGATAACAAAATTTGTTGCGCGAATCAAGCACAACAGCAACATACAACAACAAACTGATATTATCAATATTATTCCAATATTTGTCGTATTTTGACTTCATTGAAATTGCCATGGCTTGCTTTTCTTTGTCAATGTCTAAACACATTTGTGCTATACTTGCATGCATGGTAACTAGCTCACCAAAGAATATGTTTGAGGTCACGTACCTCGATCCCGATATCATATTGGTGACGTTATAAAAAACCTTCAAGTAATCAATAAAAATTTTGGCCTTCTCCCAATCATTTTCCTCTGGTGCCCCCAAAATCTTTTCTTTCCTTTTCCTCTTCCTCGTGCTCCCCTCAACATCATCATCATCATCATAAAAGTACGATCTAAACCTGTCATCACCATAAAATAAATCATTACTATTGGTTGAGATTATATATATATATATAAGTATTATTATTGATATAATTATAGTCTATAAAATATATGTACCTGTAATCTATCATCTTCAACCTATCAAAAGCTGCCGCATACTTCACTGCCGTGTCCAACATTAAATATGTCGAATTCCATCTAGTTGCAACATCAAGACACGGTTTCTTCTGACATTCTATCTTAACTTTGTCTACACATTCTCTAAAAGTTTTGGCCCTAGCAGGAGATGATCTCACGTATCTAACTGCATTTCGAATCTTGGAAATTGAAGTGTGTTGCTCTTCAAGCCCATCTCTAACAACAAGATTGATAATATGCGCACAACATCTCAAGTGCATATACTTGCAATCTAAAATTGCATTCGGCCCCTTAAGCATCGTCTCCAAATATCTAATTGCACTATCATTTGATGATGCATTATCAACCGTTATCGTGAAAACTCGTTCTATACCCCATCTTTGTAAACAAGCATAAACCATCTTCCCAATTGTCTCACCCCTATGATTGGCTATGGGACAAAAGTTAAGAATCTTTTTTCTTAACACCCAATTATCATCCACCCAATGTGCTGTAAGACACATGAAGTTAACATTTTGAACAGATGACCAAGTATCAGTCGTAAGAGATACAACTTGATCTTTCAAGAAATCCTTAACCTTGTTTGCCTCTTCTTTATAAATAGCCAAGGAATCTCTTGCAACTGTCCACCTATAATCAGCAGAAAATAACCACAAAAGCACAAAAGAAATCATAATAAATGGCACAATATAGTTAACAATATATAGAAATTTTCATAAAGTAAAATTATTACCTTGATGGAATTTTAAATAAAGGATTCATATCCCACAGAAACTCTTTGAATCACTCGTCATCAACAATACTAAAAGGCCTATTATCTTTAATGCATAAGCGAGCAAGAGACTTTCTACATTTGTCTTAGCTGAAAGAATGTGAAGCCAAAGAACCAATCCCACCCTCCACTTTTGGCTTGAAATTTAGGGTAGCTTGCTTCTTCATATTTGCATTCTTTTTATACAGAGGTGATTGCCGACAATAAATTTTGAGATGATTTGCAAGGGCACTTGTACCATTTATTTTGGGGTTACATGCTAGAGTCTTCTTACAATAAGGACATTTTACTTCCTTGCAATCTTTAATGTATGTAAAATGATTCCATACAAAAGATCTCCTATTGCCTTTCTTTTCATTTTCCTCAACCACATTTTGATCGTTCTGCTCATTTTCATCATCAATGTTAATCATCGGGTCATCTGTCTTGTTTTCATTCTCAACTCGAGCATCTGTTGATTCCATCTTTGAATATAACATAAACATAAAAATTCATAAGTCTAACACAAATCAATAATTATGACTTAAACTAAACAAAGGAAATCTTGCACAACAATGGCAACAAATAGAAGAATGACAATATCAGGAAACTGTTGTGAGAAGCCTAAATATTATTGAAATTGAAGGAAATCTTTAATCTTGCACAGCTAGTTGTTTGACAGACTTATAAAAAATAACAGTAATAAGTAATAACTTAAAATCCGAAAATTATGAGAAATTATTTGACAATAAAAAGTAAAATAACACAGATTGAGTTATTGAAGATTACCTGAAAGAGGGATCAGCGTGTATTCGATTGAAGATCTGTAGATCCAATTTGGTGTCGGGATTAAGATCAGCGTGACTGAAGAAGTGAAGAACCGAAGGCTTAGAAGTAAGAAGGATCGATAATACCCCTTAGAAGTGTGACCGAAGAACCAAATTGGTGTCGTGATAGAAAGTTTGAAACGGTCAGCTTAGGATCGTAAAACCCCTAATCTGAAATAAATGAAATAGTTGAAGAAGTGAAGAACGAAAAGTCGAACCATTGAAGGAGTCAAGGAGACAGAAGAGCATAGCTGCAAAGGGTGTTCCATTCTCCCAAAAGGCAAGAGCCCTTTCCAATTCCCCACGCCGTCGCCTTCTTCCATGATAAATGCTTTGCATTTTGTACTAGGGATAATGCACACGCATGAGAGTAATTAAAAGGGTAGGTGTGTATTTATTATTTAATTAAAAGGGGTAAAAAACTAAAAACCGTGTGCCACACATAAAAATTGAAGATGGTTGATATTTAATTTAGAGGGGTAGGTATAATAAATCTAATATTAGTATTTTATAATATTATATAAAAATCGGTTCGGTTCGGATTTTTTCAATTTTTTTAAAGGTTAAAACCTAAACCGAACCGAAACTTTCGGTTTTTGAAAATCGATAGTCCAGACCAGTCCAAAGTCCACACGGTTCGGTTTTTCGGTTTTTTTCGGTTTCGGTTTGGATTTTGGTTTTTCTGCACACCCCTAGTTCTTGATACAGGATGTGGTACTCACATTTGCTCTGTATTGCAGGGACTAAGGGAAAGTAGAAGCTTGAAGCATGGAGAGCTGAACCTAATCATGGGGAATCGAAAGATCACGCCTGTGAAGAAAGTCGGAAGGTTCCAGCTCGTGCTTAAATCAGGAGTAGAGATTAGCTTAAATAGTTGCTTTTATTCACCCGATATGAATCGGAACATCATTTCTTTGTTTGCCTTGTATAAGGATGGATACAATTTCAGCTTTGATAATAATAATGGAAGTATTTTGGTTTATTTGAATGATGTTTTTATATTCAAAGCTTGTCCTTATAATGGCATATATGAAACTGTTGAGTGTGATAACAACCTATTATTTAATATTGATTCTAACGAAATTGATAAGTCCAAATTGTGGCACTGTCGCCTTGGGCACATTAACAAGAAACGCATCGTCCAACTCCAAAAGGATGGAGTGTTGGAATCATTCGACCTAAAATCGGATGATGTATGCGAATCCTGTTTACTGGGCAAGATGACAAAATCACCATTCACAGGAACGTGTGAAAGAGGTGAAGGACTATTGGATTTGGTCCACACAGATGTATGTGGGCCATTCCGATGTGCTACAAAAGGGGAAAATCGGTACTATGTCACCTTTACAGATGACTATAGTAGATTTGGATATGTTTATTTAATTAAACATAAGTCCGACACTTTTGAGACATTCAAAAGATATCAAAGTGAAGTAGAGAATCAACTGGGCAGAAAGATAAAGGTTCTCCGCTCCAACAGGGGAGGAGAGTACCTTAGTATCGAGTTTCTCGATCATCTTAGAAGCTGTGGAATAGTTTCCCAGTTAACTCCTCCTAGAACACCACAACTCAACGGAGTTGCGGAGAGGAGAAACAGGACCTTGTTAGACATGGTCCGATCTATGATGAGTCGAGCAACACTTCCAATAAGTTTCTGGGGTTATGCATTAGAAACTGCGGCACATATTCTAAATCTAGTACGTACCCACCAAGAAAGTTTCAAAAACACCTTACGAGATGTGGAGCTTCCCTTGGTCACATCAAGATCTGGGGTAGTGAAGTCTTCGTTGGACGAGAGACCTCTGACAAACTCAGTCAAAGATCTGAAAAGTGTCTATTCGTCGGTTACCCACAAGAGTCGTTTGGATATCTATTTTACAAACCACGTGAAAACGTAGTGTTTGTATCTCGAAGAGGAGTGTTCCTCGAGAAGGAGATAATATCTAAAGAGGACAGTGGGAGTAAGATCGATCTTGATGAGATTCAAGATACTACCGATGAAGAACCAACTGCAAACACTGACCATCAACATGAGGCTGAGATGCCTGCTGAACCCAATGACATATCCTTACCTTTGCGCAGATCCGGTAGAGTTAGCAATCCTCCTGAGTTCTACTATGGTTTCCATATTGAACAGGATGATATGATTAGTGATAGTACACTAGTCGACTTAGATGAACCAGCTAACTACCGGGAAGCGATGGCAGGCCCTGAGGCAGCCAAATGGAAGGAAGCTATGGATAGCGAGATTGAATCCATGTATGGCAACCAAGTTTGGAACTTGGTTGATCCCACACCCGGTCTAAAGACGGTGGGTTGTAAGTGGATATTCAAGAAGAAAATGGATATGAACGGGAAAGTACACACTTACAAAGCTAGGCTGGTGGCAAAGGGCTATACTCAAACCTACGGGATTGACTATGAGGAAACCTTTTCACCGGTAGCTAAGATTAAATCCATAAGGATAGTTCTGGCCATAGCTGCGTTTCATGACTATGAAATCTGGCAGATGGATGTCAAAACCGCTTTCCTTAACGGGAAATTGACTGAGGATGTGTTTATGACACAACCTGAAGGTTTTGTAGACACCAAGTATCCTAAGAAAGTGTGTAAGCTTCAGAAGTCCATTTATGGACTTAAGCAAGCTCCTCGAAGCTGGAATCTTTGCTTTCATGAGAAAATCACAGAGTTTGGATTTTCTAGAAGCGAAGACGAGTCCTGCATATATGTCAAGGTCAGTGGGAGCACTGTAGTCTTCCTGGTATTATATGTCGATGACATATTACTTATAGGAAACGACATCCCAACATTACAGAGTGTAAAAGATTGGTTTGGAAGATGTTTCGCTATGAAGGATCTAGGAGATGCAGCTTTTATTCTGGGTATAAAGATTTATAGAGATAGAACGAGACGTCTAATAGGACTAAGCCAGGATACGTACTTGGACAAAATACTAAAAAGGTTCAGTATGGAGAAGTCTAAGAAGGGGAACCTTCCCTTTGCTCATGGCATATAGATTAGTAAAGACATGAGCCCGAAGACACAGGAGGAACGAGACAGAATGAGTCGAGTTCCATATGCTTCGGCCATAGGATCTATAATGTATGCCATGACATGTACGAGGCCTGATGTCTCATTTGCTTTAAGCATGGTGAGTCGACATCAGCAAGACCCTGGTGAAGGTCATTGGACGGCGGTCAAGAATATTCTTAAGTACTTAAGAAATACTAAAGACATGTTCTTGGTTTACGGTGGACAGGATGAACTCAAAGTAACCGGTTATTGCGATGCGAGTTTCCAAACGGATAGAGATGACTGTCGGTCACAATCTGGTTGGGTGTTCTTACTGAACGGGGGAGCCGTGACGTGGAAGAGTTCGAAGCAGGAAACCGTGGCAGACTCTACCTGCGAGTCAGAATATATTGCGGCCTTAGAAGCCTCAAAGGAAGCCATCTGGTTGAAGGATTTCATTGGAGATCTTTGAGTTGTCCCAATGGTTCAAGACCCCATCGAAATATTCTGCGACAACGAAAGTGCTGTTTCGTTGACTAAAGAACCCAAGGATCATGGAAAGTCCAAGCATATTGATCGGAAGTACCACTTTGTTCGTAGCAAGGTTGAAGAAGGACATGTGATTGTGAAAAGAGTGCGATCAGAGGAGAATCCAGCTGATCCGTTCACAAAGCCACTTTCTCAACCGAAACACTGTAGTCATGCTGTTAGCATAGGATTACGAGATAATGTAAAGTTTAGTAGTTAGTTTCGAATTTGAAACATTGTAACAATGATTTGAAATTGTAATGGATTTGGTGATTAAATAATGGGGATTTATTTATTTGCAAAGTGTTGCCATCTTCTATTAATTTATCGTTGTGTTTCCTTTTGCATGTTTAGAACCAACTCCCAGAGTAATTAATTTTATTCAAATACCTCAGTCGTTCGTACTACCGGGAGTTAGTATTGAATAAAGACTGTCATGGAATGTTAGTAGACTGTCAAGAGTTTGACATAGCATAGAGATTGCTGCAACATTCATGGGTACTTAATTGAGATTTAATTATAGGGCACTCGCACTTGGAAAGATACTTCATGGATCAAATCATAAGTATTTCCAAGATGATAATATCCTCTATTCTTCAGACGGAGATACATTGAAGTTGCGGTTTTCTAGTCCGTCATACCTTAGTGCATTCAAACGCTGTGCGTAACTGCCAATTATAACGGATGTATCTAGTTACGATGTTATTAGTTAGCTAGCGCTGTGTATGCGAAGTTTATTCGTTCCTTTTGCCTATATGGAAAAGCAATATCTATGGGCCCTCTGATGATTAAACGTTGACTCTAGAGTGTCAGGCCCGACCGAGACAAAATTGAAGTGTTCAATTAATAAGTCTCATATAGTCATATTAATCGGAAATCAGAAACATAATTTTGAAACCAAAGATTGATTATAATCCATGTCTTAGTTTCATACGATATCAGAGAACGAAGGAATAGTTGATCCCTTATCTAAAGGATTAGCTCTGATATGATTCAGAGTTCGGCAGCTGTATCGAGTAGCTAGGAAGGCTGTAATAGAATGTGTTTAGACAAATAGTTGCCAACTTGTCCAAGTGGGAGACTGTTGGAATTAGTGTCCAAGTCACAATTATTTGTAAACATATTGTTATCAGGCTGGATTCTTTTTGGGTGCATGCAATGAATTGTTAAGAGAAGATGATTAACTTAAATATATAATGATAATTAGTTTGTTAATTTATTATGTTTAATAAATTAATTAGAAACTAAATAATTAATTATATTTGATTAATGGGTTAATTTATTAATAGTTAATAAATTAACCGGAAGCTAATAAAATTAATTGAGGAAGTACATGGGCTAAACTGCAATTAGTTGATAGTCAACAGGGCACCCCATAAACCCTAATAGGGGGCCGGCCACCAATCCATCTCACATGGATTTGGGATCAAAAATTTGTAGGTTTCTAAAACCTATAAATAGGCAGCCCTTGCCTGCTTCATTCCTCACTCATTCAATTCTAAGTTCTCTAACGATCACAAGGGATACCAGTTTTTGGGACTCTGAGATCTGAGCTTAGAAAAGTTATAATTATCTTTTCTTTTGTTCATATGGTGTGAACAACTAGAGGCGATCTTGATTTAGACGCTTGTTGCTCGATTCAGAGGCTGTTCGTGAAATCGTTCTTCGTGGAGAAAATTACGAATTTTCTCAAGGTTAGTTTTTTCTTATTCATCTCTTTATTTTAATAATTAGTTGTTTAGCTTGTTTGGTTAGATCCTTAAGGTTTTATATTTTTGCATAGTTAGGTTATTTAATTTTCCGCAAAGTTTTAATTTAACCTAGCAAGGGTATAGAAAACCCAACAATATTTGTAAAAGTAAACTTTAATGAATTGGTAATACTTACATCATTGGATGGTTTCCGCGACATGGTTTGCTTAACAACACTTAATTCAAGTTGTCTTACTTGATTATGACCTACATGTCGAACACTCATCAATATACAATGCATTTTTAATAAAACAGAATTACATATTAGAATTACATAGTGAGAAGTAAGGGTGTGAAATACTTGGTCCGAAGAAACCGAAAACCAAACCCCACCGAATTCGAATTAAAATCAAACTGAATTAAAAAATAGTTTCCGGGTCTGGTTTGGTCTCAAACCGAATTACAGAATATGGTTTTTCATTTGATGGTTAGTTTTGAGTATTCTAAGCTAAACCGCGAAATTCGAATTAGATTTTTTACTCAAAATAATAATTAATATAATGGTATACCTTGGGTTGATGGCTTCTTTAACATACCTTATTTGTTTCTAGTTTCACACAAAACACACTCCACACATATATGGAATATAACACAAACTTCTAAAGTGATTGAAAATTTTTCACTCCAAGTTTATAGCTAAAAATGAAAGTAATCAAATGAACATAAACAACATTATTTTTGTCACGCTTAATTGGCATATGATACTTAAACATCAATAAACTATAACAATACCTTTCAATTCTGTTTTCTTAGATGATTTGTTTTCGGGGTTGTAACACTCGTAGGGATAATTAAAAATCTCATTTTTCCCGTCCTGTACCGTACCAGTACCGATTAGCCGAATATGGTACGGCACTCGGGATCCATATATGACTTAAAATGGGAGTCAGGAAAGCGAGAGTCAGGACTAGTTTAATTCGAGAATTTCCAGTACCAAATCGGGGATATAAATAGTCATGTTTTAAAAAATTCTACTTTAGTCCATATCATTTCCTAACTCCTAATTATATGCAAAACCCATTTTAAATTCCAATTTCTCATTCATCATTATTGGCAAGCAATTATTTAACACTAATGAAACTGTCATCAGTTAGATAAAACCATTGCTAATTTTTTACTATGTGTTTTTTGTGTTCTATTTTTAATTTTAACGTTTATAATACTATAAAAATTGTAACTAATTGTATAAGAACTGTTACCAATTTTTTTAGTATTGTACGTCATGTATTATATGTTGTATATCGAACAATGGTACCAAACGGGACTAGTACCGGTTTCCCGGCACCGAATACGGTACTAGTACCGATCCCAAATATCACAACTTGGTACGGTACTCGGTATCATAGTTTCGTCTAATTCGGGAGTCGTGAAATCGGGATTCGGGACGGGTCGGTACAGTGCTAGTCTCAAGCTCATCCCTAAACACTCGTCTTTTCCTAAATAGAAATTACTTGAATACCATAATTGACGAGTTATTCAATTATAGTCGTTAATATGAAATAAATCCTTGGCATATGAACTAAAAATTAAAGCAATCAAATAATGATAAATTTATACTTTAAAAACAAAACCAAAATAAACGTAATTTTTTGTTGAAATTAGAAAGTTGAAGTATGTTGTTAATACCTGCATTTTCTAATGTTAGATTAATGTTCAGGGTCGGCCCTGGGCCTGGTCCACCTGGGCCACCGCCCAGGGCCCAATCAATCTAAGGGGCCAAAAAAATTTTAATATGTTAATATAGTCCAGCAGTCCAGTATTAGGTTATAAGTGTTTTGCGCGAAAAAAATTACAAACAATGTGTTGGTTTAGCTGGTAGTCATCTCAACTTGGAACTCTAATGGCATGGGTTTGATCCCCATTGTGTGCATTTTTTTTTATTTTTTTATATCTCACTACTATCACTTGGATTTTCATATATAAATATCGTCTATTTGCTTTATATCAATATACAATCCATCAAATTCAATATTTATACTTTTGTTTTTCAATGAGTTTGAAATTTTATTTTTATTTATCACGTGGTTTATGTTATTTATTATACGATTATTAAAAATACTAATGAGATATGTATTTATTTCTTGAGATGTTATTTTTTTTGACACATATGTTACTATTTATATTATGAATCATTTAAATTTTGAATTGTATTTTTTTCAATTTACTAATAAGTATATAATTTAATATTGTATGCAATTTTTACCTAATTTATAATCATATGATGTTAATATTAATTTTTTTTTTTTTTGCGGTTTTTGGATTGAGGAAAAATTCAGAGAAGCACCATGAAACCATTACACCATGACAGATTGTGAAGTTTTTAAAGACATGACATTGACAATAGTGCAACAAAATCAATATTATTTAATTGTAATCTTTTTATACGAATATTGCTTATATATATAGGGGGCCTCTTTTTAAGTATATGCCCCGGGCCTAAAAAATGCTAGGACCGGCCATGTTAATGTTACTAGTTAATTTGACTTCCTTGAAAATGAAAGGTGACTTCTTTTTGAACACCCAGCTTCTGCCACTTTCATTCTTCTTCCTGTTCCATTATGCTTTTAATTGATTTATTCAACATTCTCTATTCTTACATCCATTCAATTCTTATACTCATACAAAATTCATAGACTTGGTGGCTGAAAAACATTTTAGCAAGAAAACCTCATCATCCTCTTCATTAGTTCTTCATTCCTTCTTTGAGGTATTGGTCTAACTTTAAGTTTTTAGTTATAGTATGCATAGTGATTCAATTACATTATTAGATTGTTTTCTAAAGCTTTTGAAATAGCTTAAAAGATGCTTCAAACTCCATCATCTTCATTTTTTTCAAGAAACTCCATTGTTGCACCTTCAAGTGGGTTTGTGGGGGTGACATAATTACCAATATGATTTCTAACATAAAAACCAATGTAAACATGATTAGGATCATGATTTAATACTTTAAGAAGGTTTTGTTCAAGAGTGGGAATCAAATAAAGGATTTCTAATAATTTTGGAGTTTAGATTTCTAAGAATTTTGGAATAAAAATAAGTAAAAATCTATATTTTTTGGAGGAAGAGTTGAGGTTGTGGGGGTGGGGGTGGGGGTGGTCAGAGCTCCGGCAGCACGTAGACGCGATCGCCGCCGTCGACAGGCGTTGGCTGGTCTCTCTCCCTCTCTTGGCAGACGTCAACTATCTGTCTCTGTTTTCCTCTAAATACAACATAAGTCAAAATTGGTGACCAGATTCATATCTTAAAACGATTCATGAGTTATTTACGATAATAAAAACATGTGCATATCTTCAATTTTTTATAGTATTTTCATTCTTTTGTGTGTCTTTTAGCATTACCGTGTGTGTGTATATGATATCGGCACGAGGACTCGCTACTCTTTAGGACGCAATGCACAATCCAAGGGGCCCTTTTTATGTTTCCTCGTATGATTTTTCTTAGTGTATTTTTTGTTTTTATATCATTAATTGACAAAAATAATTAATCGGGTGTGAAAAAAAATACAAATTTAAAAGGTAGGATGAGGTATCGTATGTTTGGCTAGACGATTTAAACTTTATTGAAACAAGAAAAAAAATGTTAAAAATCATAAAATGCATTGTTTGATGATTTTTTTCACGTCTGTCACATTTTATCTTATTTTATGTTTGTTAGAACTTTTCATACCATTTCAATCTTAACATTGTAATTGAAAATTAACTTCTAGTTATTTCAAACAAAACATTTCATAAATCAATCACTATGAAAGTTTTATTTTAATTACATAATTTGTTAGTTTTTAATGTAATGTTCTCTATAGTCTAGTTGGATAATCCAATATCAATATTATCCTTTGTAGTTCTTTGATAGAGAAGAGGTAAAATGTCTTATGTCTTATGTTCACTTATTATTGATAAGAGTTGGTCTTAGTTCTAATTAAAGAGTTCAATACGAGTGCTTGTTTTTGTAATTTAATCAATGTCTAATCATCTATATTATTTTAATACTCAAAGTAACAAATTATAAAATTTAATTCAATTCTTTATCTAAAATATATACAACTATACCTTCAGTACACAACAAAAATCGTTAAATCACGTTCTCTTTCCTCCCTTGATTCCTCTTCACGTTTCCATTAAACAGCCACCTCCCCCTTCCTCACGTCCACTACGACGGCCACCACCATCGTTCACTAACGTCACCCTCATCCTCTTCTTTTTTCAAATATGGATGTTCATGTTCGTTTCTCCACCGGCGTTCGTTGATCGTGACTAACCGTTGTGGGGGTTATGAGCGAAAGGGAAGCAACAACAAAGGGTTGGGCAATGTGGGTTTTGGTCAATGGCAGTATGATGGTCGTCATCTCGTCATCGTGGCTCCGGTATGTGGTGGGGTCGACAGGTGAAGGAGAAGGGGGAGGGGAGAAAAATAAACATTTTTTCCATAAGAGGATGAGAAGAAGCGTTTTAAAATCTGGTGCAATCCGAGAACGGTAAGAAACTTGAGACTCTCATCGAGAAATTAAATCAAGCACTCTTATTAACAATTTCCCTTACCAAAACATATTTAGGTTTTGATAAGAGTGTAACACCTCCAAGATTAAGAAACTAATTATAATTAATTAAGTTGTTAAATGAATTGTATTTAATGTTTAATTATGATTAGAATTAAAAACTTAGCCACAAGTTTAACCAACTTGTTCTCTATGCTTTGAAACTTATACATTAGCAATCCATATGATTAAGTACAAGACTTTAAGCTTAATATACAAGTGGTTTAAGCATAGGGGGATTAAAAATGAGAAGAATAAAACAATTTTGGTGGCCAAAGTTGCAGGAATGAAACTTAGAAGGTGTCAAGAGGTAGTTGATTTCTTGTGTTATTAATGTCAGGGAGTGTTTATATATGTTCATAATAGCAACCAAAGACATAAAATATGTATGTAGTAGTGTTGTTAGAAGCTGGAATTGAGTTTGGAGCGGAAATGGACGAGCTAGAAATAAAACCAGAAACATAATGTGCAGACATGTACTTGAATTGGCGAGTTGCCCCTTCTAACTCGTCAGGTTAATGCTACTGAAATGAGAAAATTGTTCAGGTTTATTGGACTCGGCGAGTCGAGCCCCTATTCACTTGAAAATTATGTTTTAAACCTTGTATAGATAGTATAAGCTTATGTAACCATCATATACATATATAACACATAAATTAACATCAAATACTATGTAAAAGGCTATAAAAGCTATCAAAATGTACAATGGTATTGCTAGAATTCGAGAACTTAAATCCGGAGCAATTAAACATCTCAAATGGCTCCCAAACCTTATAATGTGATACAATAAAATTATAAAGGCTTTGAATATTATTGTTTGATAGGTTTTGACCAAAAAGGAGTGTCGAGTTTCAGATTGAGAAGCTAGAGGCAAAGTTCAAGCTTTAAGAAGCTTTTGAAGGTTGTTGTTACTTAAAGGTTACTTTTAGCCTATCTTGTTGTATGTTCTAGTATTGGTGTGTGTGTGTGTGTGTGTGTGTGTGTGTGTGTTGCATACATAATTACATGCTTACCTTCATTTATGACATTGTGCATATATCTTGGGCATCGTATGATGCATTGCACTGGTTCACGTAGTTGCATAATCTCTGATATACGGCCATGGAGCCTTGCCTGATACTATCATTTTGTACACATTGATATCCTTACTATACTTTGATGAATCTATTAATACTAACCATGCTTATACTTGTTTAAACCCATTGTAGAGTTATACCTGTGGTTTGTAATTGGCCTTGATCATGTTTGTCAAAAAAAAATTCCAGGTAAAATGTTTGTGTTGGCTTCAAGGTCGAGTAATGTCTTTTTAATTTGCACATTGCCAATTGTCACTGGAATCAAAGGTGATCCATGATCTTTTAGCTTTGGTGGCAAGGAACTAGAATTCAATGCACTTACTTGCTCAGTTAAATTGATCAGCTTGGGAAAGGAGACCTTGAACTTTCTTTTCTGCGTGCAGAGATCTTTTAGAGATTTGGCATAAGAGGGTATTTGTTGACTAGCCTTGACCAATGGGATATTGATCTTGACTTGATTGAATAAATGTCACAAATCCTCGGTTTGTGGACCTCTCTTGCCATACGGAGACGATTTTGGATTTTCCAGAGCAGCAGGGTAAGGAAGAGGAGTTGTGGTGTCCTGATCCTTAACCACCTCCCCAACTTTGGGAGTTGGGAAATCTGCCTGATTGGTTCCTTGAAAGTAACTTTCTTAGAACCTTCCTTCTTTTTAGGATCCGCCATCTCTTCAAACACGACCTCAGTGCTAGTGTCATCTTCTACTTCTTGTTCTTTTGGCATCTCGATCTTATTATCTACTTATCATCCACTTCTTAAGATAGTCAACTTGGATACTTCATTCACCTTGAGCTTCTTTTCTTTGACGTGTGCGTGCGAAGGGTTTGGAACAATGTTACTCGGAAGCTTTCCCTCCTCTCGTTTTGTGAGTGATTCAGCAATTTGACTCATTCGGCGACTCAACATCTTCATGGTCTTTGTGTTAATAGTCGATTGTTGCTTCAATTCCGTGAACTCTGAAAATTGTGAAGAACTCATATTCATTTCCACATGGAAGTGGCTCATGTTAGTTCGGCTAGTAATATCGCCCATCCTTAGCAGCAGAAGTTGATCCATATTAATATTCTCTTCGTGGTAGTTCATACCTTGGTTTAGATTGATGATCGATAGACTCATCATCTTTCCATCGAAAATTAGGATGATTTCTTCATCCCGGATTATAGGTTTCCGAAAATGGGTTATCTCTCTCCCGATGAGCTCTAAAGTCATATACTTCATTAACATATTACCCAGTGGGTTTCACTGTGGACATGCTTCAGAATGATGAGATGGAACTCCAGATATTACGCAGTTAATTAATGCATTTGGGTTTTGGTTGAAACCCTTCATCAATTGATCCATATTCTTTTTGAGTTCTGAGATTTCACTCTCCACTTCACGTTTCCATACGTTGTCTATACCCATCACCTGAACTCCGATACTATTCTCAGAACCGACTGACTTGAACTTTAAGACATTTACCAAGTTGATTCAGCAATTCCCAAGCCTCATCATCCTCTTTGGCTAAGAATGTGCCACCTGTAGCGGCAATGATCATGTTTCGGCTTTCTTGACTCACACCATCAAAGAAAGTTTTGATGAGCATCTATTTTGGAACTTCATGGTGTAGACAAGCTCTTAGCAATTCATTCCTCCGATCAAATGCCTCATAGAATTGTTCACCAGGTTTTGTTTGAAACTGGTGATCTCTTTTCGTTTATCAGTGGTTTTACTTATGGCGTAATACTCATTGAGGAATTTGCGCTTCATTTGATCCCAGGTTGTGATGCTATTGGTGGGTAGCGACACAAACCGATTTTTGGCTTTTTCTTTTAGTGAAAAGGGAATAAATGAAGTTTTAAACCATCGGTGGTTATACCTCGAACATGATTAGCTTTACAAATAGCTGTGAATTCAGCTAAATGCTCATAGGGTTCCTCACTAGGCATACCTCTAAAGATAGGAAGAATTTGGAATAGTTAAGGGCGAATTTCGGGTTCGTTCTCATTTTCCGGATATCGAATAGGTCAGGGTTGGGCACATAACTAGGGCATTAATGCGACTCAACGGTCTTTCTCAATTGTTCACCCATTTCGAAAACTAGAGATTCCAGTACTTTGGCTTCGAGATTTCTTGCTAGATTCGGCTCCTCGAAAGTTGGAACTTCCTCATCTTGATTAACTTCGTCCTCCGCACACCTTAGACGGCTGCTTGAACTCTCCGTAGTTTCTCCTTGTTGTTTCTGCACTTTAGCGGTTTCCGATTGGATTTGGCTACTTTTTCGATCTTAAATTTGAATCGTAGTGGTGATACCCTACCCGAACGACGTGTGTGTATAAACTACGGAGGAACTTACGAAACTAATTATTTTTTGTGGTAAGAGTAGTGTGACTATAATTACCTTTTTTGAGATTTATGATTTTTTTTGGCTTATAATAAATAGAAATGAAAATACGTTAATAAGTAAAAACAAAGTACTAACTTAAACTAAGGCAAAACTAACTAGCAATAACTAGCCCTAACAAGCGCTTACCGCTCCCGACAACGACGTCAAAATATGACGAGTCGTCATTGTGACCCATAGAAATAACCTAAACTACCTACTAGTGTAAGTAAGTAAGGGTCGAATCCACAGGGGCTTGGGGGTCTATTAGGGTTAACGTGCAAGTTAATTATGTAAACTAGAAAGCGAGTAAAAGATTGAATTGATTGTTTGGTGAAGTGATTAAAACTAAGATTAATTCCAAAACAATGGCGTAGCAAACAACGAGTAATTAATTAATCAGATTGAGATGTTAACCATTCATGAATTCCCTACGACGCAAGTTATTACAAATTGAACATAGGTTAATGGTTACATAGACATAACCAATTTTGCAATCATATTAATCATGAATAACTTAATCAATAAATTTAGGTATAACATGCAATATTCATTACTTGTCTTAATCCCAGAGCTATGGACTCGGCACAAATAATAACACTACTATGAACTATCTTGTTTTACCAATCAAATCATTCATTCATAATAACAATCACAAGTACATTATTTGTGCATAATCAATTATCCAATAAACATAAGCACATCGATACAAATAAAAATGTTCAATAAAGTAAAACTGAGTTGTAGTTCCTCCGCAAATGATTATGAAGAGTCTAGCCTTCCATCACGTGTTCTTGACCGACAATGATTGTGGAAATCCTCTTTGGGCTTGTAAACGGTGAAAGATCGGCACTCCAATACTTCGTACTTGGTCCGTGAATCGACCGCAGTAGGGCTCTACCAGTGTTTTTAATAAAGTGAAACTCCTAAATTCGTATAGCAGGCGCTCCCTATTTATAAAGGTCGAGATTTTAGGGTTTTAGACGTAATAAGCGGCTCTATAGTTTTTACGCTGCAGGGGCGTAGCACTACGCCCCCTGCGCTAGGGTATACGCCAGCCTGCGCTAAATCTGCTCTCTAACTTTAAAACTCACTGTCTTGGCAGCATAGGGGGCGTAGCCCTACTCCCCGACCTGCGCCTCTCGAGCTGAAATTTTTCGAGGTGCTTTTAAATGACTTCCTGAGCCTGAAAAAGAAATATCGCGTAAAAGTACTGAAGTTACGAAGTGAAAATGCATATATGAGCCTTTAAAACTACCGAAAACACGCAATAATACAGTCTCATTAACACCTACACCTTAAAGGCATGAAGTAAATGCTACCTTGTGTTCCCTAAGCTTGGTTACTCAATTAATCTTGGAATCCCTTGCCAAAACTTAGCAAAAAGCTCCAGCACTAGTTTTTCATTTCTGTAATTGTGCAGGAAATGAAAGAGGGAAAAGTGAAATAGGAGGTCACGATTGAGGAGGCTTTTTAGCCCCCAACTGGTCATTCAATTTGCAACTAGCACCCTCAAGATTCATTTACCAAACTTTCAACCACACAACTTAATAGTTAATACTCTTCGCATTTTAATCCTATTGACATTCATATAGGCTTAAACCTCTTGTACATCAAGCTTTAGGTCTTGTACATATTTGTATGGATTGCAAATTTACAATGTATTAATGCATATGGTACAAGTTGATGAAGCCTATGGCTAATTATTTTCCATACAAACATAATTAAACATTTAAATATAATTCATTTGGCAACTTAATTAATTTAACATTACCTTAATTTGTGAGGATGTTACACATAGTTGCATACTATGTTTGTTATAAACCTTAATCTGATAAAACATACTTGGTAGATTGCTTACTTGATATAATATTTGTTGAAAAGTAGTTGTAAGAATACATATAGCAATATACTTCTTTAACCTTATAAAAATGTGTTTCAATGTAAATTTACAGATGCTTGATGGTGAAAATGATTATATATTAAATTCAACAAAAGATTATAACATCCTTGAAGTGAGTCTGGTACGTGTAGTTTTATGATTCGCTAATTAATTTTATATTATCAAGTTGGGTCGTCTACGGTTTGACACGTGAAGTGATCGCGTGGGTCCGGACGTTAGGGTTAAACTTTTATAAGATGATATAATTTTGGTAACTGTTAGTTAAATGGGACCCCGATGGTATTAACGGGTATTTATCAATAATAGGATCGGGTTATTAGGTATTTGGTCGGTTTTACACCGAAAACGTATATATTACTCGTTCCTTAATGTTTCTTTCATTCAATTCTTCTTCCAAATCACTCCATAAGGAGTGTGTGTGTGGTTTAATTTCTTGGACAACAATCCTAAGGAAGGATTGAAGCTGACAAGTGCTTGGAATAATCTAAAACATCATCACTTTTAGCAACTCAAAGTGTTTTTCATCTTTAAAGTAAGTTTGATCCTTGAAATTCATGTTTACTTGTGTTAAATTGTTAAAAATCGATAGAGTTATGCTTATACAAATGGTTAGAGAAATTGGGTGTGATTGGCAACCATAAATATAGAAAAATCAGGTTTTATGATGAAACTCGTAGTTGTGATAAAACAGAGTACCTGTTCTTGGTTGGCCGACCTCGATCGCGATCGCGCTCAAGTGGTCATGGCCAATGGTGGGGTTGAGGCGGTTGTGACCCAAGCTTGGTTTGGTACAGGCGCGTCAGGGGAGCTTGGTCGAGCTCAATGAGTGCGCCCCGAGGTGGGAGCGTGACCAGTGGTGGACCCATAAATTTTTTTAATGGGGGTCGGAATTTAATAGCTACGTAGTTTAAGTGTTGAAAAAAAATGTAAATTTTTCAAAGAAAAAATGTATTTTTCATGTTTTTGGACCAAATATAATTATATATAATTGTAAAATATATAATTACTATTTTATGAATTTGTATTCTCCTTGAAGAGAGGATTCCAACGATATAAAGAACGTCCAAAACGGAGCTAAGATGAATGAGATATCGATGCTCAAAGATTGGTGTTTGGAATTAATGAAACTCCTTCTAGTGAGAGAACTTGAGTCCCACATAGGAAGAAAGATGGAAACCAAAGTGAGTTTATAAGGAGGAGTGTTTAAAGTCATGACAAGATTGTTTGTTGTTTTACTCCAATGACTACCCGCGCGCAGAGGGGGTGCAAATCTTGGACCCCGAAGAATAAAATCTACTGAACTCGTGTACGCCAGCTGTAACACCCGCTAATTTTGAGGTAATTAATTTATTTTGGGTCGTTTAATTTAATATTTAATTGCATAGTTTTTAAGAATTAATGATAAATACATATTTATAGGTGGTTGAAAAAAAAAATTAAAAAAAAAGGTGAAAGGAGGTGGTTATAACAGAAAGTGGGTTTTGGGTTTTCATTCTCCATTCTCATCATCTTTATTGCAAATCAAGACACACACACACTTGAAAATTTGTTTTTCTTTTTGGCAAAAGAATACATTAAGGTTGTAATCAAGCAGCAAATGCATTGTTGACTCATCATCATTCTCATATTCTTCATTATCATTATTGGAAGTTAGAGGTAAATTTACAAACCTTAAATTTCTAGTTATTTATGTTTATTTGTAGATTTAGTAATGAAAATGAGATTTGAAATGTATATAAAATCTGAAATATCTCATTTAATATATATGCTTATCATCTTCTTCATGTAAGTTTTCTAAGCTTCAAGTAATATATCAATGGAGGATTAATGAGTTTTCTTTTAATAATAATGTGAAAATCTTTGTAAAAATGATGCAAATAACATTAGAACCAATTTGTATGAAATGGGTGGATGTTTCGCCGGAGTTAGGGACGGCGGAGTGGTCACCGCTGGCGGCAGCAGCGGCGGCGCTGCCCTTTTTCTTCTCTGTTTTTGACTCAGCCGAGTAGGAGGGAGAGAGAGAGAGAGAGAGAGAGAGAGAGAGAGAGAGAGACGTGTGCGTGGATTGCGTGGGTTTCGGTCGAAGAAGAAGGCGGCGCCGGCGACGTGGCTGGTGGTCACCGCCCTTCTTCTTTCTGCTTTTCGTGAGCTGCCTCGCCTGCTCCCTTTCTGTTTTCGTTCACCAAAAGGAATGAGGGAGTAGTGGTGGGTGTGTTTGTCGTGTGGGGGATTGGTCGGCGCCGGCGACGTGGCCGGTGGCCACCGCCTCTTTTTCTTTTCTGCTGGCCGGTCTCTGTTTTGACATCTTCTTTTCCTTCTACTGCACATCTGAGAGAGAGAGAAATGGGAGAAGGGTTTTTTTTTAATTTTATCTTATTTAATTATTTAATTATTTTTTTTGGCAGCATTCTTTTTCTTTGATTGGGTTGCACGCACAGAGAGGGGGAAAAGTAAAATGGAGCATGGACCATTTAATTTCTTGTTGACCGATTGATTAATGCTAGGTTAGGTTTGACTAAAATTTTTGGGCTTCAAGATTTTGGGTTTAATTAGTGAACCTTTTAATTTATAATCTAATTTGGGCTGATAATTAAACTAAGGATTAAAGTGTTGAGTTTTAAGGTTTTAGGTAGTTTATTATATGGGTTGATCATTCAATTAAATAAAAATTAGTTTGAGTTAGTTTTATTTTCTAAGTCCATTACAAAATTATTTTAGGTGTAATTGTTATTTTTATCATATGAATATTGCGGGTTACATAATATAGAAAGGGAATTGGTATTTAATTAATTAAAGGGACTAATAAAAATTTTGTGTGTCTTGGGCTTAAATTTCAATTGAACCGTTAGTATTAGAATTGATTAAATATTAGATTAGTTCTTTTGATTAGTTGGTGGGTTAAGTTGGGAAATTTATTTAGGTTGTTAACCTCGTTATTATTGGGTTAAAATAAATCAAAAGTATTAATAATTTTTATCATAGTTGGTGTGATAATCAAAGTTAAGTTATTACTTTAATTAATAGAAATGATAACGGGCTTAGTAGAATATAAAGTTAAGAATATTGATAAATAGGCAATATACTTTTATAGCAGGACTCTAGTGGTTCAGTTGAGACGTGTGGCTCTCGGCAGGGCTTTCAGTTGATTTTGGTAGCCGCGTGGCGAGTACAGATTGCAGGCACTGTGAGTAATTGATTTAATTTCGCAAATGATCATAAATGACATGCTTGCACTGGATATCTCTTTCGTTTCTATTGCCATGATTATTCTTTAACTACCATGCTTAGCCTTGAATGTTGTTATTTATTTCGTTGCCTTGAGCTGATATCTGTGAACCCTTTCCCCAGTATGCATACTGTGTATTATGTGGATTAAGCGAGGTTGCTGTGTGCTTCCGAGTTGTATGGCGGGCGAGCCGCATGTTTTGTACACGTGCTAACCGAGCGAGTCGTACGCCGTGTACTTGTTATCGGGCGAGCCGATAACAATACCTATTCGTGTATGCTAAATCGAGCGAGTCGTAATGCTACACATGTTGAATTTGAGCTGATATTTGTGTTGAACATGTTATATATGTTTGTCTGTGCTTTTAAATCTGTTACTCGCTAGGCGACGGCTTACCCCGGTTGTGGGGGCAAATTTTCAGCTTTAGCTGATAAGGGAAAGGCGCCAGCTTCAGGATCTAGAATTTGAGCATTTATGGTATCAGAATGACTTCCGCATTTACTCTGATTTATATTTTGTACTTGGGATGGGTAGATCCCTAGACTTTCAATTTGGTTGTAATAATTAGATGTTATATTTTAGCGCACTCTGAATGTGGTGGTTTTTAGTTTATTTACGTATTTAAAATTGAAGTTGAGATGCGAACGCTTTATTTTATTACTTCGAGGATTATGTTGCAGAATTATAGTAAAAGCGCCGCGTTATTAGAACGGGGTGTTTCAATATCAGAGACAGGTTTGGTTTAAGTGAATTAAGTACTTGATTGGTGCTTAGTCTTAAACCGTAAGATTAGTAGTAGTGTAAGTTATGATTGTATGAGGTAAACTCTATCCTGATGGCCTTAGGAAATTGGGTACGGTTAAGATAGGGATTAACTGTAGCATTTATAAATATATGAATATATACCCTTAAGAGAAAAACCAGAAAATTAATCAAGTGTGAATAATATAATGAAAATTTTAATTTAACTCATAAAGTTAATTTTCAGCACCATGGCTGATGATGAGAGCCACAGTCATCCACGCGATGAGCGAGTTGTCGTAGAGCCAGAGGATATAGAGCATTCTGACGGAGAACGTGAGGATGAGGATGATTTAGATGATGATATTGGACCCGAGGGAGGACCGTTGACCCCTCGTGAGACCTGGATGATGAGGTACATGACCCGTTATGTACGAGATAATATGGATGAGAGCCGCGCGGAGGTGCAACGGAGTTTTCAGGAGATTCGTGACCTGATCGCTACTTCCCGATCTAATGCGAGAAATACTTTGACATCTGCTCCTACTGGTGGGGGAAATATTGTGGAGACTGAGACTGGCGGACGACGACCTGATCGTGCTTCGTTCAAGGCCTTTAAGGGGTCTGGGACCAAGGAATTCGACGGGACTATGGAGCCTGTGAAGGCTGTAGAGTGGCTAGAGTGTGCGGAGAGGGCATTTCGCCTGAGTCATTGCTTAGAGACGGATATGGTGGAGTATGCTGCGGGGATGTTAGTAGGTCCAGCGTTGACATGGTGGAAGAACACATCGAGAGCTATTGGTTCTGATCTGGTGGGGACGATGACTTGGGCTCAGTTTAGGAAGAGATTCCAGGATCAGTACTGTCCAGCTGACTTGACTAGGGAGATTGAGAGACAGTTTTTAGATCTACGACAGGAGGGTCTGACAGTTCAGGATTATGAGGCGGTCTTCAGGGAGAAATCACAGTTTGTGACGAGATATGCGCTAGATGAGGAGACGAGGGTAGATTTGTTTGTGACTGGACTTCGTGCTGAAATTAAAGAGTTTGTTGAGATGCAGAGCTATAAGACCCTTGAGGAGGCAGTTATGAGTGCGCGGAAGCGCGAACGAGCACTGTTAGGTTCTACTACTTCTTTGATGACATCGCCCAAGAAAGCTAGGACTGCGGAACCTGATCGGTTATTTCAAACTTCAGCAAAATCATCGGGTTCTTCTTTCTCCCAATGTCAGCAGCAGTATACATCACAGACACAGATGCCACACGAGTGTCAGCAGTGTGGGAAGAGGCATACTGGGGTATGTAGTGGCTTTTCTAGAGGGTGTCACGCATGTGGAGATATCAGGCACATCAGAGTTAATTGTCCGATACATCCGTTGATTTGCTTCGATTGTGGGGTTCAGGGTCATGTAGCGAGGAACTGCCCTCAGCGGGGGCAGAGTCAGAATATGAGTACAAGCATTGCATCTATGAGTCAGCAAGCTGCAGGACCAACTCAGTCGAGGAGAGGCGACACTGATAGAGTTCCGACCCGTGCTTTTCAGATCACGGCTGATGCGCCCTGTGAGACTCCTAATGTGGTTACGGGTATTTTTGACTTAACGCTTTACTTGATTATTTGTTATTTAACTGGGGTGTCACTATTCATTTTTATTAATGTGCCTCTTTTGCATGTCATCTGAATGTAATTCTTTTATATAGTTTGATTTCATTGATGTTGGGACCGTAAGCGAGCGTGTGTCATAGGCTTCAGAGATTTTCATATATGCTTAGTCTTGGTGATCAAAATTTCACTTTAGAGTTTGTAGTTATAATTACTAGTGGATTGAAGGTGATTGTGGTATGAATTAGTTGGATGCTTATAATGCTCATGTTATTTGTTCAAGAAGTAAGATTTAAATTTCGAATGAGTAGATAACAATATATATAATTTATAGTGTTTTGATGCAACAAGGAAGAGTAAACACTTATGCATTGAAATAGCAGAAAATTCATTAGAGTAAATATTCTGTATACGACAAAGAATTGACCGCGATTATGTTTACATTGACGTTTTGGAGATGTTATTTATAAGTCATGAGATGTCTACTAGTTACTAATACTTGAAGACGTAAATCTTAATACAACATGTACAATAGAAAAGGAATTTATTGAATTGTTGAGGTAAGCATTATCGGTTAACTTTTGAAGTTTGTGCACATGATTAAATTCAGATTATTTGCGAGTGATTGAGAGTTATCCAGTATCGACCGAAGATATATTTGGTTTAAGCATAGATAACCTGAGTTTGAAGTTAATGGTTATGTGATGCTAATAGTATCGTATGGGAAGGAGATTATACAAATTAAGAAGTTTAATCCTAAGTTCATTGTAATGTGTTGGATTATAAAGTGCATAGGTGCGCAAGATTATCAATTATAATTACCAATGGAGTTGTTAATGTACATGATGGATATGATTTTAGTTTTATAAAAAAAAAAATTTTTTTGAAGAATGCCGACAAGATGATAAGATTGATGCGAGTCTTAGGAATGTCAAGATGGTTTAATCGAGGTGGTGCGTTATCGATATTCGAATTATATGTAGAAATTTAAGACAGAGATATAAGTGAGATATCTGATTTACTTTAATTTCATAAGATCTCGAGGACGAGATCAATCCAACGTGTAGGAGATTGTAACACCCGCTAATTTTGATGTAATTAATTTATTTTGGGTCGTTTAATTTAATATTTAATTGCATAGTTTTTAAGAATTAATGATAAATACATATTTATAGGTGGTTGAAAAAAAAAATTAAAAAAAAAGGTGAAAGGAGGTGGTTATAACAGAAAGTGGGTTTTGGGTTTTCATTCTCCATTCTCATCATCTTTATTGCAAATCAAGACACACACACACTTGAAAATTTGTTTTTCTTTTTGGCAAAAGAATACATTAAGGTTGTAATCAAGCAGCAAATGCATTGTTGACTCATCATCATTCTCATATTCTTCATTATCATTATTGGAAGTTAGAGGTAAATTTACAAACCTTAAATTTCTAGTTATTTATGTTTATTTGTAGATTTAGTAATGAAAATGAGATTTGAAATGTATATAAAATCTGAAATATCTCATTTAATATATATGCTTATCATCTTCTTCATGTAAGTTTTCTAAGCTTCAAGTAATATATCAATGGAGGATTAATGAGTTTTCTTTTAATAATAATGTGAAAATCTTTGTAAAAATGATGCAAATAACATTAGAACCAATTTGTATGAAATGGGTGGATGTTTCGCCGGAGTTAGGGACGGCGGAGTGGTCACCGCTGGCGGCAGCAGCGGCGGCGCTGCCCTTTTTCTTCTCTGTTTTTGACTCAGCCGAGTAGGAGGGAGAGAGAGAGAGAGACGTGTGCGTGGATTGCGTGGGTTTCGGTCGGAGAAGAAGGCGGCGCCGGCGACGTGGCTGGTGGTCACCGCCCTTCTTCTTTCTGCTTTTCGTGAGCTGCCTCGCCTGCTCCCTTTCTGTTTTCGTTCACCAAAAGGAATGAGGGAGTAGTGGTGGGTGTGTTTGTCGTGTGGGGGATTGGTCGGCGCCGGCGACGTGGCCGGTGGCCACCGCCTCTTTTTCTTTTCTGCTGGCCGGTCTCTGTTTTGACATCTTCTTTTCCTTCTACTGCACATCTGAGAGAGAGAGAAATGGGAGAAGGGTTTTTTTTTAATTTTATCTTATTTAATTATTTAATTATTTTTTTGGCAGCATTCTTTTTCTTTGATTGGGTTGCACGCACAGAGAGGGGGAAAAGTAAAATGGAGCATGGACCATTTAATTTCTTGTTGACCGATTGATTAATGCTAGGTTAGGTTTGACTAAAATTTTTGGGCTTCAAGATTTTGGGTTTAATTAGTGAACCTTTTAATTTATAATCTAATTTGGGCTGATAATTAAACTAAGGATTAAAGTGTTGAGTTTTAAGGTTTTAGGTAGTTTATTATTTGGGTTGATCATTCAATTAAATAAAAATTAGTTTGAGTTAGTTTTATTTTCTAAGTCCATTACAAAATTATTTTAGGTGTAATTGTAATTTTTATCATATGAATATTGCGGGTTATATAATATAGAAAGGGAATTGGTATTTAATTAACTAAAGGGACTAATAAAAATTTTGTGTGTCTTGGGCTTAAATTTCAATTGAACCGTTAGTATTAGAATTGATTAAATATTAGATTAGTTCTTTTGATTAGTTGGTGGGTTAAGTTGGGAAATTTATTTAGGTTGTTAACCTCGTTATTATTGGGTTAAAATAAATCAAAAGTATTAATAATTTTTATCATAGTTGGTGTGATAATCAAAGTTAAGTTATTACTTTAATTAATAGAAATGATAGGGCTTAGTAGAATATAAAGTTAAAAAATATTGATAAATAGGCAATATACTTTTATAGCAGGACTCTAGTGGTTCAGTTGAGACGTGTGGCTCTCGGCAGGGCTTTCAGTTGATTTTGGTAGCCGCGTGGCGAGTACAGATTGCAGGCACTGTGAGTAATTGATTTAATTTCGCAAATGATCATAAATGACATGCTTGCACTGGATATCTCTTTCGTTTCTATTGCCATGATTATTCTTTAACTACCATGCTTAGCCTTGAATGTTGTTATTTATTTCGTTGCCTTGAGCTGATATCTGTGAACCCTTTCCCCAGTATGCATACTGTGTATTATGTGGATTAAGCGAGGTTGCTGTGTGCTTCCGAGTTGTATGGCGGGCGAGCCGCATGTTTTGTACACGTGCTAACCGAGCGAGTCGTACGCCGTGTACTTGTTATCGGGCGAGCCGGTAACAATACCTATTCGTGTATGCTAAATCGAGCGAGTCGTAATGCTACACATGTTGAATTTGAGCTGATATTTGTGTTGAACATGTTATATATGTTTGTCTGTGCTTTTAAATCTGTTACTCGCTAGGCGACGGCTTACCCCGGTTGTGGGGGCAAATTTTCAGGTTTAGCTGATAAGGGAAAGGCGCCAGCTTCAGGATCTAGAGTTTGAGCATTTATGGTATCAGAATGACTTCCGCATTTACTCTGATTTATATTTTGTACTTGGGATGGGTAGATCCCTAGACTTTCAATTTGGTTGTAATAATTAGATGTTATATTTTAGCGCACTCTGAATGTGGTGGTTTTTAGTTTATTTACGTATTTAAAATTGAAGTTGAGATGCGAACACTTTATTTTATTACTTCGAGGATTATGTTGCAGAATTATAGTAAAAGCGTCGCGTTATTAGAACGGGGTGTTTCACCAGCACCTGCGGACACGAATGCAGATCCGAAAATCAGGGCTCGTGCGGAACAGCCTTTTTACTCCGAGTGAGAGCTGAGGGGTCGAACTTTAAAAATCATGGGGGTTAAAAAAATTTTAGCTATATTATATCCCGTAAATTGAAAAATGGGGAGCTCGTGTAACAACTATCACATGAGACACAAGTATTTTATCAGATGCACTTTATACTTATTTATTACTATTCTAGCATGATTACCGGGTTTTTCACGGGACTTGGGATATATTGGGCTAACAAGGTTTATTTACATAATCATGATAGTTGATATTGTGTAACTGTGTTTTATATAATGAGATCTTGTGATATTGCGATACGTCGGGATGCATGGTGATTACTGTGATAAACTGTATGACTGGGCCAGGGTTTGGGTAGCTCCCAACCCTTTTTGGGGACTTGGGACTGCTTTATGCGGTTCCTGGAACCAAGTGCGTGGGAGGGGGATCCTACAGTTTAATCAGGTTTTGTGCTTTTAATTAACTTGCATTCTCAATAGCTAATTTAGTTAACTTATTTTCTTAACTTGTGCATCTAAGGGACCCATGGGAGTGATGGTAGGTCTGCTGCACCTATGTAAGCTCCACCTACTACTGCGGCTCGAGGACTCTTAGCTACCTTATTAGAGGTATCCATCTTTTGTGGTTTGTATTTGTACCTACTTCGGACATGTACATTAACTTCCATGACTTTAGTATTATAGTTAACTTAATCACCTAGGTTTTGGTTGTAATTTTATTGGATTATAACCAGGTACTTGTGTGTATGACGCCACCTATCAGTCTTTATAACGTTACATTATTATCGTGTTTCGGGAGTGTTACAAAGATTGTATACTAGATTTTTGAATTTTTACCTTGTAATCGCTGCTACTATGGTTCAGTGCCGCTAAGGTTTCTTCGTGGTTAGGGTTTTTTGACAAAGGCTGAAGAATCATAGAAACTTTCTTCATGGGTATTTGTTTGTGGGTTTTGCTTCGTGGTTAGGGTTTAGCAACCTCATTAGGGTTTGCGATATGGAATGAAGGTGGAAGAATGTAGGAGATGGCTCAAGACTTATGTGTTCGTGATATGCGATATGGGTGGAACAATGGAGGAGATAGTCAGAGACTTTTGTGTTAGCGATATGCGATATTGGTGGAACAATGGATGAGATGGCCAGACTTTTTTGTGTTCGTGATATGCAATGTGCAATGAAAGTGGAACAACGAAAGAATCGCCCGAAGACTTCTATGTTCGCTGAACAAAAAGAGGTGTCGCCGAAGAAAATGGGTCATGGGTGGGTTTTGTGATTGTAACTAAGGTTAAAATAAGAAAAAAGTAATCACTGCAATTTTATTGGAAATGAAAACAAAAAAATTTGTTAACGTAAAGGTAATGTACTTTACGTTACTTTTCACATTTTGAACGCAATGCGTTGAGAAACTTAATAAAATATACAAATAATGTAAAAGTGGTTGTATGGTAAATGGTGGGTATTTTGGTTAGATGACTTGATAAATGAATTTAATTTTTGGCTACCCCTTTAATAATTGGTGGACACGTATCATTAAGAGGTGATTAAAGGAGGTGTGGGTGTGTAATTAACCAATAAAATTGGTGGGGGAAGGAAGGGGTGGGAGATATGTATTTAACACAAAAATCTTCTCTATATTTATAATTTAAATCCCTTTTCATACTTCTTATAATATTTTTTTCTTATAAAATCATGACCATAGCTTTGAAAATATTTAGGGTTACTTGTCAAGAAAGATAAACAACTTTATCATTTTGTTTTGGTTTAAAGTACCAAATTTGTTTGCAAGTATAAAAAAAGAATCAGACTTTCATTTTTTTCTATCATTTAATATAATTGGTTATCTTAAAAGATGAGAAAAAAAATATATATTTGGTTACCTTAAACAATAAATTTATATAAAGTTGGTCATCTTAAATTATTAAAAATAAAAGTTTGATTATTTTTTTATTTGTAAATATAAGATATTACCATAAATGATAAATATAAAAAGCTGATACTTTTTTCAATTGCAAACAAACTTAATCAGCATAAACAATAAAAAATGTAAAGTTGACTATCTTTTTTGGTAATTAACCTAATTATTTAATAAATCTA